>JAOTJB010000209.1:37017485-37027952 GCA_027123815.1 Erythroxylum minutifolium | reverse complement strand
TCAATCAATTCTTGATCGTTCGAGTAATTTTTCATCGTTTAATTTAATTGTCTTACATGTTGGATTTTCCCTTGGGTATGATATTCGGTTCTTACTGATTTATATTACTTGTCGACGGGGTACGTTTGCCTCTAATTAGTCTAGATAGAATTTAATTTATATTGTTTTGTTTAGACCACAACAATTATACGAGAGATTGAAAAGAAAAATAATTAATCAAAAATTTAATAAGAATAGGTTAGACTTGACCTCGATTGATTGAACCAGAGGCTTAGATACGGGCAAAAGTGCTCACCCGAGCACGCCCGGCCCATTGCATCGCCAATCTTCGAGAGGAAACGATCATTAAAAATCTAATTTTGTACAAATCTTAATTTGCATTGAAGATGGTTAACAGATGTCAAAAAACGGAGGCATATGGGGTTGAAACGTTGGGCCCCACATGCTTGGCAGATTCTCGCTTTTATTGCTTCAGGGCCGGTTTTTCGATTTTGCCATAGACGCCGGCCGGTTTATTGACATCATTTATAAATATAAATCGGATCGAAAATTAGATTGGTTCGTATTCACTTGAGTTGATCCATCTTGTTTGGTCTAATTTTGAAATCATTGGAGAAAAGAGAAGGTAGATAAGGTTTAACTCTTAAGAATGATAAGAATTATTGAATTGTTTAATTTGTTTAATTTAAGACAAAAAAAATGAAATATTACTATACTACTATTTTATGTCGTGAATTTTTATTTTCATGTCATAATCTTATTTTTTTTTCTTTTAAAAAATAGTGTTTGAGATTTCTTCAATATAGTGTCAAATGTTTTAAATTTTTTAATTTAGTGATTAAATTTTTAAAAATTGTATAAATCATATCAAAAGATTGTTTTTATTAATGTGTCGTGTTCACTAAATATCAAATAGATATATATCCATTAGCTACATTAGCAAAATCAATGTTTTGACCTAATTTGTACAAATTTTAAAAGGTTGATTACTAAATTAAAATTTTTAGAAAGTTTGGTATTAAATTGAAAGATCGCTATAAGTTAGACACTTTTAAATTGTTATCTCTTAATGTTAATATAATTAATACTTTTCTTAATGATAACAACAAATAAATTAAATACTTGCTTAAGATAATTTAATTTATTAATTAGTTTAGTGATTAATATATCATTGTCATATGTATCACATAATATTTTTAATTGTTAATATATTTTAAATAATTTTAATCTAAGTCAACAAAAAATTGTTATAGAAATAAATTAAATATTATTTAATTTTAGTAATACATTTATTATATTTTTAATAATGAATAATAAATAAATAGATAATAAAAGTTAGTGCAACTTTAAAGTTTATTTGCAAGACAATATTATTTATTAGAATATATACAAGATTATTTCTTTAAAGATTAATTTTTTAAAATATTTAACTAAAAAGATATATGTTTATATTTTAAATTTTGATAAGCTTTATTTAATTAACGACGACAACCATAATGTATTTTTAAAAAATCACTTATAATTTCTGGGTTTCAACTTAGGACTAAAGTTTGCATAACAAAATCTAGAAAATCAAAAGGAAGTAAAATTGGAATGAAGTGGACAAATAATGACTCCTCTTTGACATGATATCATTCTGGTGGCAAAAAGAACAATTCTTGCATAAATCCAGTTTATGATTAAGGCCGTCATAAGTTACATTTAAGTATCTTCATAAGCTCTATCAATAGTTATATGCAATTTAATTTGTATCAAAAGTTGCTCCAGTTGCTGGCTCCATAACCAGATCATTATGACCTACATACTTGAAATTAGTAACAAGAGCACAGCAATCTCATTCAGTTGCAATATAATGGTTTAATGGAATTTCCATCTCCATGTTGTACACACTGAGATAATGCATAACATACAAGGATAAGTGAGCACAGAAGCCAAGTTATGTTAACAACTTTTTTATTTAGGTAAACACAGTATTCTGAATTTCCGAGAGATATCCCACGACTTGAAGAAAGTTGACAACTGATTACTGTAGGTTTTGATTAGCAGGAATGAACTTGAGCGATATGCTATTCACACAATGACGTTCATCGGTGGGTGTACGAAACCCTTCACCTTTAAATACATGCCCCAGGTGTCCACCACAAGCCGCACAAGTAATTTCAATCCTCATACCATCAGGGTCAGGCTGACAACAAAACATGCTCAATTTTGTCAAAATTTTTCACATAAACATGTTCATTTAGCAGTTCATAACCTACTAAACCACAAATCAAAACTAGTACAAAAGAGCAAGACTCACGGTGCGATTTATGGCTCCGGGGAGACCCTCATAGAAAGCCGGCCAACCACAACCCGATTTGAATTTGGTTGTGGACCTATATAGAGGAGTCCCACATCCTGCACAATTGTAGACACCCTCTTCGTAAAACTTGTCATACTCCCCCGTGCCAGGGCGCCTGCATACACCAAACAATGCAAGGACAAATCCACAACATAAAAACCAGTCTCATTCAGCTTACAGAGATTTGCAGGACCACTAAAGCTCTGTCACAATGGAGATATCTTAAGTTGTTGGACTTTTTGGAATCAAGGCAGAGAAAAGGAAGAATCTTAAAAATTTCCAACAGCCGATTTCAAACTTGATGCAATTGGAAACATTATGAGCTGTCCTAAAAACTTTCAAGTCCATGATAGCTTGAAACAGTTGATTCTAACAGTTGGGAACCATACTCAGAGAACACTTGTATGCCCATGAACTTCTACATGCAGCAGTTTCCTACTTGCCTCTACAACGGGGCAGTATTTGTTCTTGTCCTTAGTAGTATGGGCGTTTGTAAGGTTTTATTTTAACTATAGAATCATTATTAGAAGTTTCAAATGGAATAAACTGGAAGTCTTACCCTGGTGGTATTCGTTTCGTTCTTATATTATATGTCACACATTGGCAATTGTAGATCATATAAATTTTGAACATTGGCTACTCATCAATCAAGTCAATTATTACATTCTCTACTCACTATTCTTCAGAGCTTATGCTTTTGTTAGAGGCTTTCCCCTGCTTTACACACCTCTAGCATGCTGCAGTTTTCCCCTTCAAAACTGTCTCATCAGACAGGCACCAACTAGCAACCAATCGTCTGATATATAATACAAATACAAAATATTTTCTTGTATCTTAAACCTAAAGAGCCTCTTTCGTAGAATGAAACATCTAAATGACAGAACAATATTAGATACATGTGGCTTTAATATTAAAGATCTGAAATCCTTAAGTAGCAAAGCGACTGCCCTTTGTAAATTTTTTTTCCTAATGTTTTCATGTCTTATACTCCCCTCCCAGTTGCCTCTAGCAATCATCTCAGTCAATTATATATATCATCTAAAGGCAACGGTTAAATAGAAATCACCAAATCGATGCAAAATAAATGATGCCACAAAATCAACATTTAGCAACTATTGCTTAGCTACAACAAACAGCCTCTTATCCAAAAGGTAATTGCTTGACGATATTTGTTGAACTAGTCTCAACTAGCAGATTGGCCAAGGCTTTCACCGTTAAGAGGAATCACCTGCTCAGCAGGCCTAAATGTCATCAAAATTTGTCACGTCATTTCTAAACTTCATTTCCATCCCTCCAATCCCCATATCAGAAGCCTTCAATTCCTCAAGTCTTCTGAACGTTGCCACTCTAAGAGGTCTTAATCCTAATTCATTCAGCAAGGAATAAGTTCCATCCATCAAAGGACAGGCCAATCAGATAAACAAATCATGGCCTGGTCACTGGTCAGGGACCTATAAACAGGGAAGTTCCTTACACATTTAAAGATATCACTACTGAAATATATGTCTCATCCAATCCTACCAAATGATACATAGCACCCTCGGAAAAGAAACGATCTCTCCGAAAGCTGCTCTTTTTTTTTTTTTGTAGGCCTCTACTCGTTGGATTGTGTCCACAAACATCATAACTGAATTGAAGCAAAACCCATTTTAGCACTGCTCTAAAGCAACTCTATAATTCAAAGAAATATCTTACAAACAAAAAGAAAAGGATCAAAGAAACAAAAGAAACCCAAAAGCATCCACTCACATTCAATCTGAAAAAAACGTTAAAGAAGTCAACAAGAACTATCGTAGTAGAATTAGGTAAATAAAAACTTACTCGGTGTCTTTCTGCCTCAAAATCCGAAACTGTTCACGGGACAAAATGGCACGCCACTCTTCCTCTGACTTCTGGACCGACCCAGTAGTACTAGCCATGGCCACAGCCGCACCACGAAACCTACGCTTGCCCTGCAACGAAAACCCTCTAATCCCACTAACCGAAACGGACCCAGCAACCGATTTGGATGATAAAGCTACGATCTGAGTATTGTTGAAGGAAATGGGCACAGAGTTGATTGGAAACAGAAGTCTTGGTGTTGCTGTAGACAAGAGAGTGGTTTTGTTGGCGAATAAAGGTGAAGTCTTTAGGATCATACTACAACTCATTTTGCGCTCGTTTGGATAACGATTAACTAATGCTATATTATTTGTGAGGCTTCAAATTTTGCTTATTAAAATTTAAGGATTTTGAGTGCGTTCAACTTTATTTTTTAAATAAAAGTAATTTTCAACATTTATTCTCTTTTTAAAATCCTTATTTTATCTATCTTCTGTAATATATATAGCATGTACGTTTTTACCTTTTTTAAATTTATTCTTAATTAGTAGAACAACTATCTTTTTTTAAAAATTAATACTTGAAAAAGAAAAGCTTTTAACTTGTAGTTCTTGTACCACTAAACACCAAATTAATATTGATACCAAAAAGATTGACGAAGTGATAACCTTACATGTACATGCCTGCCCTTCCGCACTGTTTGAGTTGAGAGGTTCGAAGCAGTTAGTTCACATTAAGCTAAACACAAATGTCCAACAAGTTGAGTAATGAGTAATGAATCAGTTTTAGAAACAAAACTAATTCGGGAAGTTTGAAGTAGTCTGATTCACTAACACAAAAATAACAGAATCGTCCAAAAGTCGGCGAGATTACGTGTATAAGAAGTGAACTAATCAGAAAAGATTCTTATTTGTTTGTTCGTAATCAGTGTAAGAGAAGTTAAAGGGTCGGTGTTAAAAAGTAGCTCGTGGCAGCACCATATACAGCACATTCAGTTATCCTTTATTTCATCTCTCCACCTCCGAAAGAATCGTAATTGTTTTCTGCAGGCGAAAAACATTGTTGAACTGTTCACAGATGGCAACCAACGATTTCTTCAAGCACTCCAGGTGAAGGAAAAAGCAACTTGCTTTGTCCATTTCACTCATTGGTAATGAAAATCTTCAGTGGAACATGCCCTTGACACTGGAACATATCCAGATAATGGAAAATTTGAGAATTTGGTCCAATGATTGATACTGAATCAGCAACACAGCATTTGAAATGCATAAATTTATTATTCCCTTTAGTCATCATCTGGTCTCCAACATGTTTCGTATCAGGATTGACAAGATATCAACCCATGTGTCAGGGACACCAGGTAAGCACCAATGCATGCAATCCTGACCCCATATTGCAACAGCATCTTTCTTTCCTAACCAAACCGCCGGGTGAGCATCTGCCCTAAACTCACTCAAATGAGAAAAATCCAATATCTGTATATCTGTACCATGCAATGCCTTTTCAATCATATTATTCACCATTCTTTCTTCTTTGTTGACTCCATTATTGCTAGGATCAAACCACATAGCAAGCTGTTCAGGTGTCAGTGTCTAAATCAGTTCAAACGAGTAATACATGCCAAAAATCTATCTTTAATAATACGCTACACTAACTATGGGCTAAGAATCGTGTTAATTCACAATATAGCATTATTGTGTACATGCCAGAAAGGAAAAAATTAGAAGTCATCATAAATAATATTTATATAGGGATACCTCTTGGTCCTTAAGGGGCTCACTGAACAAGCAACTGCCATTTTGATTCCAGTCACCACCATAAAAATGTCGTGGTGATTGCAGCCGCCAAAATTTGAGTGTCTTACCAGGAACGTCTTTTTGTATGTATGAGACCATACTTTGAAGAACAACTTGAAGTCCATCAAACAAGTCTAGGGAAGGAAGTATTGGCTTCCCATCCCGATAGAAGACAAGAGGGGTCTCCTTTGGGAACTTGTCATAACCCCACCTGCAAATGGCCATTTGAATCAACAATTTTGATGCTTTCAACACTTGAAGGCCAGCACCAACCCGTCTAGATAGGGAATATTCTTAGTTGATTCAGTGTAACTTTAGAATATGGAAGGCAATTGCAAGCACATCTTCCAGATAGGTATTAACAGAACAGATTAAATGAAATCGAAAGTTTTTATGTCTTTACTTTCCACACAATCCCTTTCAATGTTTGTAACTACTGCTATTCACAGTAGACATTAACAGAACAGATTAAATGAAACTGAAAGTTTTTATGTCTTTACTTTCCACACAATCCTTTTCAATGTTTGTAACCACTGCTATTCACAGTAGACATTATAAAACTTCAAAATGATTCCCTTTCATACAAAAAACCTCTTTTCAATACATCTGCTACAGATGTCAGATTGGAAGACAGTAAAATGATTAAAACACAACCACATTAAGTAGGCATTAGGTGATCCATTAAAATTGAAGCAAATGCATATACCGGCAAGTCACAAAATCAGAAAATTTTAATTTTTCATGGGATATAGATTCACGTATGGAAATCAAGCACAAGCTTCTAGCAGGACTAGACGAATATACCACTTCACTGATCAAAAATCATAAAACTTAAAGTGGAAAAGGAACCCACCAATGGCCAGTATTGAAGATAATCACATCGTAGAAGTCAGTAACAGTAGCCCAATCATCCGCTGGTATATCAACATCCACACGATATATTCCCTTCAGTCCACTGGCAACAGCAGATACTTTTGGCTTCCACCTTAACGTAATCAGTCATGAATATGGTTGGATGTTATTTTACACCACTATCCAGAAAAAGCAAAAAGGAGAAAGGGAAAATGAACACGACATTAAGAATTCAGATCTAGTATGAGGGTACTACCATAAGAACATGAGAAAACTTATTAACTTGACAAAGTACCAAATACAATTAGCGACCTCAACTCACCTGCCTGATACTCTTAAACACTAGTCTGACCTCTCCTCGCAATGCCCCATTTCCTACCAATCCATTCATCGTTCTAATTATTATAAGGGACAGTTGTAATGTACCCTTCCCCTATATTGATCCTGAAGCCAATACTATTTACTTCGATCTATTGTTTACTTTTTCTTACACACAGCCCCTAAATCGTCCGTTAAAGCTAACATTGGTTCAAGTCCTGATTTTGATGAAATATGACGAGTATGAGCTATCAGTTCTAAGCATTATCTTAAACTTCCTGAACAAACAATCACATGTAGTCATACACCTAGCAAGGCTGTCCTAGACAACAAAAGTAAACCCAACAACAATCTACAGAAACTCACAACGAAAACTCACTCACTCATATTTGGCAAGCAGAACAGCACGGTGATAAGCAACAGTGACATTGAATTTAGGGAAATAAGCACCTCTCCAAGCACCCTTTTTCTTCCACTTCTTTGCACCAGCATCAGCCGCTCTAAGAACACACAAAAAGGACACCAAAAAGTTCTCATTCAAAGAATCCCCCACAAACCCAATATTCCTATGTCTCATGAAACCCAGAAAAACCTCGGGATCAATTCGTATCAAGTCACAATCTTTAGGCACCCATCTCCATGAATTGATGAGACCCATGTTCTCTCTTTTGTTTCTAATGCAGTTCCATGCGTTTCGATGAAATGGGCAGTTCTCATCGTAGAGTGGTTTCGGGGATTTTGGGTCGAGGACCCAACGGCCTTTGAAGAAATTGCAGGGCGTAGAAGTAGAAGATAAGGGGGTGCTAATGGTGGTGGTGGTTGTCTGTGTGGAGGATTGCCGGAGAAAACTGGTGGAGTAGAGGTAAATGAAGAAAAGGGAGAGGAGGATCAAGTAATGTAATTTGGAAGGCAGCTTCAGTGGCATTCTGGATCCACCATCTGTATGTAAACTCTGTGAGAGACGCAGAGATACAAAAGCCAGAGGGAGGTGGAGCAAAGTGAAAGCTAAAAGCTTGATCTTTTTCTTTCTCAAGTATTTATGAGATTCTTAGACTTTGTTGTTCCTTCAATCTCAACTCAGTTTTCTCGATCTTTCTTCTTAAAAAGTCCAGATTTGCGTCGATTAAATACCCCTAGTCCAATGCTATATTTTGGCAACCCAAAAACGATCGATCCAATCCAAGTCTTGAAATAATGGTGAACAGATGAAGAAAATGATTTGACTCCTGAGAGGAAAAGTGGATCATGTTATGATGATTTGATGTAATTATGTATCTAAACACAATTATGACCTCAACATCATTTATATTTTAAAAAGATGCATACATTCATCTTATTATTAGTAATAATTTGATGGTGATCAAATAAGTGCCTCGTCTTGTTAAATTTCAAAATTTTACCTAAAAGTGCATTAACATGTTCTTAATAATTTATAAAAATTTAAGTTAAAATTTGTTTTAAAGAGTAAGTATTTGTATAAAATTTTATAATATAAAAGAATGTGATTTTTGTAAAACAAATTAAAAATATATTGCATATTTTCTATTTCTTTTTTTTAAAAGAAAAGGAGGACATAAATGATAAAATCCCTATTTCAAACGTGATAACAAATGCTTTGAATAAAAAGAAAGAGGTGATACCTCAGATTGATGACAGAAGTCGAGCATGGAAAACAAATTTGAGCTTGAAAAAAAAAAAGCTCTGATTTTCTTCTCTGAGCCTACAAAAGAAGAACCAGTTATTGTACAACACCATAGCCAAGTCAACCAAGTTTCAAAGATAACCTTTTGAGTGGTTGATTGGGAAACATACCCATGAATTCTCTAATTTTAGCCAATAATCATCAAAAGTTAACTCGAAAGAGGCACTACAAAAGGCGCATCTAAAGTCTGTACGAGTAGATACAAATGAGAAAAAAAGTCACATCTCCACTTCATCTGCTTGAGCATGAGCAATTCTTGGGTATACTGTTAAGTTGAGGGACAAAGTTTCATTATTTATGCCACTTGTAGTATACTGGCGTTTTGATAATCTGCAGTCATTTGGGCTTTTTGGACATCCTTTTCAGCCTTTTCTTTGTTTGCATATCGACTTGCGTATTAATCACTCGTCAATTCGTTTATATAACACCCCCTTCCTTCATCTTCAATTCATCTCTGTCACTCTCACCAACCACTTTATCCTGTCCTTCTCTTCCTCTCCAAGCTTCTCTCCCTGGTAAATATGCCACAATCTCTACGTTTGTATATACAGATTGATGTCTTTGTTCAAGTTTTGCACTTTCCTCTTGGTTTTGTTAGTTGACTTTTTGATTTTGTCAACTGATGATAAAAGTGGTTGGTTTTATAACTCATCTTATACTTCACACCAAAGGTTTTAACTTTTTAATGCGATTTTACTTCTCTATGATGTTTAACCCATATTAGCTGCTGTAATTCATCTGTGGTGATTTATTAATTGCTTAGAAAACGCAGCTACTTTTTTCTTGTAAGACAGTGAGTGAGTGACTGAGTACTTTCCTCAAATTTTGTTCTCTTTGCAAATCTTATTTTAGCATTGTTTATTTGCCTGATGCGCCAAACTACTTGAAAAGGAAACTTGAATCGAGTTCAGCTGCAGATAATGGCTAGTGATCCAGGTCCAAGTTTGTTTCCATTGCATCGCTGCAAAACTCTTCATCTGGTTGGTATTGAAGTTTTAATTATTCATATCCGGATATGAAGATGCTTGCGTATATGGTCTGAAAGACCTCAAAGATGGCTTTCCTTCTTTTCTTGGCTTTTGCCTGCAAATCAAGTCATTTATAAAACCATAAATCCAGGTGAGGCATGCACAAGGGACACACAATGTAGAGGGAGATAAGAGCTACAAAGCATACTATTCTCCTGAATATTTTGATGCACCCCTTACGCCCCTAGGCTGGCAGCAGGTATGGTGTTAAAAAAAAACTTATTATTCGCGTTCTATGTATTCCTGAAGAAAACTTGCTTCTTTAAGTTCAAGTCTCCTGAAAACTGTGCACTCTTATGGTATAGGTCGACCATCTTCGTAATCATGTACATGCGTGTGGGATTTCCAAAAGGGTTGATTTGGTTATCGTTTCTCCTTTGCGAAGGTACTGGTTTGTTTAGCCTTCTGTGCTTTGTTTGTTAGATGAAAATAATCATAAAGTATTTACCTGGGTAGAGGTCTACAAACTTCTCTTGTTAGATGGAAAATGTCTTGTTAAGATGTGACCATTATGACCTGCAGAACATTGCAAACAGCTGTTGGTGTTTTTGGTGGTGGGGACTACACTGATAGGATGGATGTACTGCCACTTATGGTGGCAAATGCGGG
>JAOTJB010000209.1:36977443-36991872 GCA_027123815.1 Erythroxylum minutifolium | reverse complement strand
CCCGCATTTGCCACCATAAGTGGCAGTACATCCATCCTATCAGTGTAGTCCCCACCACCAAAAACACCAACAGCTGTCTGCAATGTTCTGCAGGTCATAATGGTCACGTCCTAACAAGACTTTTTCATCTAACAAGCCAAGTTTGTAGACCTCTATCCAAGTAAATACTTTATGATTATTTTCATCTAACAAACAAAGCCCAGAACGCAAAACTAACCAGTACCTTAGCAAGGGAGAAACAATAACCAAATCAATCCTTTTGGAAAGCCCACACGCTTGCACATGATTACGCAGATGGTTAACCTATACCATAATAGTGCACAGTTTTCAGGAGACTTGAATTTAAAGGAGCAAGTTTTCTTCAGGAATACATAGAACGCAAAGAATGAGTTCTTTTTTCTTTACTATAATACCTGCTGCCAGCCTAGGGTAGTAAGGGGTGCATCAAAATATTCAGGAGAATAGTATGCTTTGGAGTTCTTATTTCCCTCTGCATTGTGTGTCCCTTGTGCATGCCTCACCTGGATGTATGGTTTCATAAATGACTTAATTTGCAGGCAAAAGCCAAGAAAAGAAGGAAAGTCATCTTTGAGGTCTTTCAGACCATATACGCCAGCATCTTAATATCCGGATGTGAATAATTAAAACTTCAATACCAACCAGATGAAGAGTTTTGCAGCGGTGCAATGGAAACAAACTTGGACCTGGATCGCTACCCATTACCTGCAATCTCTTTCTGTCTTACTAGAAAAAGTATAAGAACAACAACACCCAAAATAAATTCCGCTGACTCGTAAAGTCTGGACAGATCCAATAATATGCGACCTTGTTTTTAACTTGTTTTCAAATTACCCACACAAGTCTTACGAGAAAAGTAATTGTGTTTTATAAGCAATTAATAAATCACCACAGATGAATTGTAGTAGCTAACATAGGTTAAACATCATAGAGAAGTACAATCGCATTAAAAAGTTACAACCTTTGTTGCTGAAGTATAGATGTTGTTGAGACATACCAATCCATCATAACAGGGCAAGATGTGTCTTATTTCTATTATAAGATGAGTTATAAAACCAACCACTTTTATCAGAAGTTCATAAAATCAAGAAGTCAACTAACTAAAACCAAGAGAAAAAATTGCAAAACTTGAACAAAGAACATCAATCTTCATATGTGAACATAGAGATTGTGACACATTTACCAGGGAAAGAAGCGTGGAGAGGAAGAGAAAAGACAGTTTGGTGAGAGTGACAGAGATCAATGAATTGAAGATGGAAGGAATGGGGTGTAATATGAACGAATCCACGAATCATTAGTGTGCAAGTGGCATAAATAATTACACTTTGTCTCTCAACTTAACAGCTTAACCAAGGAATGGGGTGTTTTTCTTTTTTAGTCCCAGAGAAGAAAATGAGAGCGTTTCTTTTCAAGCACAAATTTGTTTTCCATGCTCGACTTCTTTCATCAATCTGTGGTATCATCTCTTTCTTTTATTCAAAACTGACGAGAGGAAGAGGAAAAGGAAAGAGAACAAATGCCTATGCTGTATATTCCAAGCATAGGCATTTTTTATTCAAAATCTTCTTGTTATTCTCCACTTGCCTTCAAAGAAATCTCAATGTAGGGTAAGGTTGACTGACTAGTTTATAGTCTGCTTTAAGTTCATAGAATATCGAATCAATCTATATTTTTATTTTGACAAGAACTTCATCATCTCGTGGATGGAAAAAGGGAACCGTGTTGACTAACTCATCCTGGACAGGTTCAAATAGATACCCCCATATCCACAGGTCCCTTTCACCCGAGTTTAATGCCTCCATGTCCAATATATGACTGATGTTGTACCAATCTTTTTGTGCGCTATGTGGTAAAGAGAGACCTTGGATGACCTCAGGCTCGTACTTGACAGCGGACAAGTCCAAATCCTTAGCTGGAGCCATTATTCTTTTCTTTCCCATTCTTAGAAGACGAAGTATACTACCAATTGATCAAACCAAAGAAGAACAGAGAATTACACCAATTCCACATTAAAACTAAAAGCAAAGAGAAGCATATAAACAAACAAGTACACAGTAAAGCACTTCATTAATTAGACACAAACATAACTGGGGCCTGTTTCTAAGTCACGAAGTTGCTCGCTTGATAATTCCTTTCAGATCAGAGTCCCCTCTAAATTACACAAAACATGGTTTTTTTTTTTTTTTATCTTCACGAGTATAATGAAGAATTCATCAAAGACTAAATTCGCTTGCTTGTTAGTTCGTTTAAAACTTGTAAATGTTGCAGTAACTTCCAACAGACTGTTAAAAGAGAGAGGTTTTATTGATTGCAAAAGGTTTGTGAATTTTGAGGTTGTGGCCATAAGAAGATTAAGTGATAGAAACAAGCATTGAAGTCTACTATTTTTCAGAAACCAAATGTTGGTTTAGACTTCAGATAGACTTTTGAATGGCTAACCACTTGCTTTCAGAATAGCATTTAAATACTACAAACAGCCTTGCATCACTCACATCTTTCTTTTCCTCTGTTTCTCTTACCCTTCCCAAAGTTACAATCTTTTTTTCCACAAAAAGGCTCAAATTGGTCCTCCAACTAGGAATGCTAATGGGTCGGGCCGAGCTCAGGCCGTTCCTAGCCCAGCCCGTGGCCTGATAGGCTGGGATAGGTCCGGCTAATCCAACTTACTTTGTATTTTTTTTAAAAATGTAAAAAATGACGTCAGTTTTAACAAACTGACGTCGTTTTGAAGTAATGGTTAGGCTAGGGCTGAGTCGGGCAGGTCCATGGCCCAGTTGAGTCGACCACTTTTAGCTCGTGGCCTGCTCATCACCCGATTAACCTGAGCCAAAATTGACATCCCAACCTCTAACTAGAGATGAGAGTACCGTACCAAGCCACTTGTTTTCAAAACTACATAATAGCTTACATCACTCTCATATTTCTTTTCCTATGTTTCTCTTGCCCTTCTTAAAGTTACAATCTTTTTTTATGGCTAAAATGTAATTTTTTTAAAAAATTTGGACTAAAATGTAAATTTTAAAAAACAACCTAAACATTTAACCTACCCCTCGTATATGTGAGTGACTTATAGCTGTAAATTACTAAATTTTGACTTGTGAGTTTGGAAATTGAGGATAGCAGATAGATGAGTTTGATTTATCTAAATTTTGGAAATTGAAGAATGAGATTGAGGATTTTATATAAAATTACAGTATTCAAATTTTGAAATTTAGGTTGTATTTTGACATTTGTGTTGTTTGGATTCTAGAAATAGGGAATTCAATCATTCAATATAGAATTGAAGTTTGTGTTATTGTTTAAAATTTGAAAAATATTGAATTAAATGTTGGTCTTTATTATAAATTAGGTTATATATTATAAATTGATTTCTTAATATATAAAATGGGTTAGTTAATTTAGGATGAATTAGATTATATGAATTAAGTTAAAGATATGAGTTTATGTTTAAATTATATAATCACACAAAATGAGTTATATTTATGAATTTATGGTTGAATAATGTGATTACACAAACAAAGTTATAAATATGACTTATGAGTTTATGTTTAAATTATGTAATCACGCAAAATAAGTTATAATTATGAGTTATGGTTGAATTATGTAATCATGCAAAATGGTTATAATATCGACTTTATGGTATAATCATGTAATTACAAAAAATGAATTATAATTTTGAGTTATGACTTTATGTTTAAATTATGTAATCACACAAAAAGGATTATAGTTGTGAAAGTGTAGCAATCAATATATATATTTGAAATTTAGGTTAAGAAATATGATACTTTGTTAGATAGAATGTGCTTAATCATCAAATTTTCTTAAGGAATCATTTATATAAGTTTGTAAAGGTCACTTGCACTCACGCACGCCTACACACACACACACACACACATATATATTATATGATTGTTGAAAAAATGTTTATTATACACAACTTGATTTTGATATGAAATTATTAAGTTAATTTTAATATGTGACTTAATTTATTTTTACAGATAAATGGAGGGAAGTTCAAGTACACCTGATAATTTAATCGCTTTAGGTATAATAAGATTTGATGATCCAACTTGGGCTAATGGTAGATTAGTTCTTGGAATGAAGAACCATATTATTTGTTTATATTGTAACAAGCATTTGAAAGGTAGAGGAATCACCAAATTAAACAAACATTTTGCTGGGATCAAAGGTGATATAGCTAAAGCCTTGTAAGAAGTGAGTCATGATGTCAAATGGCAAATAAAGAATTTTCTTAAAGAGTATCAGCATGAGAAAAATATAAGGCAACGATTGAACTACAAAATTGGTAGTGAAAGTTCTTTTGTTAGTGTTCAGGATAATAGTGAGGATGTTAAAGGTGGTAGTATTCCTACCTGAGAAGAAGGAAACATTGCACATGATGTTAGGAAAAGTAGAAGATAGGTGTCTAATTTTTTCGCACCATGAACAACTCGTAGAGCTCAACCTTCAATCTGTAATGCCTTACAATCTAGAGAAGCGAATCATAATATGAACATGGAAATGGAGAGATGGTGGTATGATTCAAGTATAGCATTCAATGTTTCCTAACCTTATTATTATCAGCCTACGGTAGATCCTTTACCTCTTACAAATCAGGATACAAAGCTTATTCAATTGATAAATATAGAGGTAAACTTCTGAGCAGCTCTGCTTATGGAATAAAAAGTTATTTAGATAAAAGAAGAATGACTTAGACTACTTATGAGTGTTCAATCACATCTGATAGTTGAAAAAATAGAAGACATAAGCCTATTATTAATTTTTTGTTTATTCTATAAAAGGGACAATATTTTTGTAGTCTATTGATATATCTAGCCTTATTATGAATGATGATACTCTATTTCAAATATTTGATGAAGTTGTGAATGAATTTGGACCAAAAATATTGTTATGTTCATTAATAACAATAATTCCACTTATAAAGTTGCTGAAAGAAAATTGCAAAGTAAGTATAATTCTTTTTATTCGACTTTATGTGTTGCACATTACATTGGCTTAATTTTGCAAAATATAAGAGATGTTAGGTATTTTCTATTATTGATGAGACTATGCCAAAAGTAAAAAAGGTTACCAAGTTCATCTATGATCGTACATAAAATTTAATGAGAAAAGATTTTTCCAATGGTAGGAATTTATGTCGTCCTACTATTATAAGGATTGCAACTAATTTTGTATCGCTTTAGTATTTTATTTTGATGAAGAAAGAGTTAAGGCAAATGTATACAAGTGATAACTAGGTTGCATCTTAGCATACTAGGTCAAATGCTAGATTGGAGGCTTCTAAAATCATACTTCAAGATAATAAATTTTAGTCCCAATGGTAATTTGTCATCCAAGTTTGTGAACCTTTGGTGAGGGTACTTTTTCTGATTGATAGTGATAAGAAAGCAACAACGAGCTATTTTTATGATGCCATAAAGAAGGCGAAGCAAGTAATTAAGACCAATATGAAAAATAGGTCTTCTTTATACACACACCTTATCTTACAATCATCAATAAGATCTGAGAAAGATAACTTTACTCTCCATTATTTGTAGCTGGGGCATTGTAATCCTGGTGTATATAAATGGAGATTTATAAGGATAGTTCTGGTGATTTTGGGATTGCTATTCGTCAAAGAGACAAACTTAATCAGGATTTTTTTTCACTTTTGTTACTTATTAAAAATTAACCATCACTTTATTTTGTTTTTAATGCTAATTTTGTTGTCTTACAATTGCTTGATGAGACCAATTTGAAATTGGTGTTCCAGAATTGCAAATGTTTGCAATTCGAATTCTAAGTCAATGTGAAAGGAAATAGAGCACATTTAAATTCATCCATTCTAAGAAAAGGAATATATTGGAGCATAAAAGATTGAGCGACTTGGTCTCTGTTTGATACAATTTAAATCTTCGAAAAAAACTATGTTATTTTCATTATTAAGTTGGATATAATTTCTAGTAATTTCTTAATTATTTTATTTTATTTTTTACTAGGACTCTTAATAGAATAAGTAGTTATGTAGATTCAATTTGCCTTAACCATATCTATCTTTTGGCATATTAGGTTTCTATAGAACCAACTCTGATAGATAGAAGTGAGTTGGAAGATAATCTTGGATGGGAAAGTATTGACATGTTACAATAAATTTGAATGATTGTGATGATGAAGCTCATCTCAATGATGAGGATTTTATGCCAAATGAGAATTGTGATCAATGTGATTTGAGCAAGTATTAGATTGAATGAAGTTTCATGTTTTTATTTCTTCTCTTCTTTCAATTTCACTTATATTTGATGTATATGTTCAATTTTATATATGCATTATGCAATATAAATATAATTCTAATTTTTTTCAAGATTCACTTATAGTTGGTTGTTTCCTCAGCATGAGCTTTTGTTGTAAATTGTAATTGCTAGAGATTCATGAATATTTATTATTATTTTTATTTGATGCTTTGATATAATCATTATTTATTATATGATGAAATTGTAATATTTTAAAAACTTTATATTGTCCTTAATTTTGTATTTGTTTGATGATTACATGATCTTTTGTCATATTAATATGATTATTATTTATATGTGAAATATGTGAAAATTAATATTAACAAAAATAAAAATTGTTGTTATTTTAAATTTTATTATTATAATTTTTAGAGACATGGTTCATATTAAATTATAAATTATACAGTACAATATACTGAGGGATTATTTTGCAATTTTAAAAAACTTAGAAAATTTAAAAATTTATCTGAAACGGTACTCAACATTGACTGGTACCGATATATATAGTACCATACCATAACTAAATTAGGTATCAGTACTGGTACATTATTCATCTCATTACTTCCAACTCGTAAATTTATTTTGTCAAAGTAATTTTAAAATGTTTAAAACTTTCTCTTTTAACCCTGACTTTACCAGAAGATTGAGTTTGTGCGATAAGCTCCTCAAGCTTTAGTGACCTGTTAATATGTATTTATACTATTGTCTCACAATTGTATCTTATTTCTTCAGCTAAAAGAGTGTTTAAATGCAACATTTAATTTAATATGTAAACCAACCATTTTGACAAAACTAAGGGAAATTTTTTAAGTATCAAATGTTTGTGTTTTACAATAATTTTTTACCCTTAAGCACGAACTCATCATTTTGATAGTAATAGAAAGGGAAAAAATGACATAGTTAAGGAGGAGGTTGGAACTTAGGCTGAAGGAAGAGTTTGGCCTTAGAGGATTATTAGGGATATCTTCGTGATAAAGGAGTAGGAAGGAGATTCTCGTTGGCATGGTGTGGCTAATTAGTCCATAGTGAGGTAAATTAACAATTTTCCTAATTTTTAAGGTTTCAATTTCTGCTTAAATTGGGGATTCAGTTTCTATAAAATGTACTATTTTTAAACTGGTAATTTAATGCATAAATAGGAATTCACGAAGACGTTGGTGACTAAAGAACGGAGGAAGACACGATAATCGTTAAAGAGGAGTAGGAGGAAGACCTTCATACAATAGCATTCTTGTATGTATGTTGTGACCTTAGAGTATTAAGAGGGATATTTTTGTAATAGAGGAGATTTTTGATAACATGGTGTGGCTAATTGGTTCATAGTGAGGTAAGCTAGTGATTTTCCTAATTTCTAGTGTTACACCTCCTTAATAAATTGGAGATTTTAGTTTCAATGGAATTCGTTCTTATTAAATTAGAGGTTTATTGCATAATTGGGGTTGAATAACTTATTGCTCTTTTAATTTTTTATTTTATTAGGATGTGGAATCCCATTGAAAAGAGAATTATATTTCACTATAGGGAGAAATTGATAGACATAATTCATTTCAATACACTAATGGTGGTAAAATATTAGTTTAAAGCATTGACTCAAACAAATTATGTTGGTTTAGTATCATATGGACTGCTAAGAATAATTGGTAAGATAGGTTGGATAAAGTGTATGATAGGCAGCCAAATAAACATGAAGAACATGAGTTGATTGAGATTGTAAATGATTCAAAAACATATGATTTGATTTATATTGTTGAAACCTATAGAAGAGTGGAGGTTTATTTTAAAGGTGAGTATAACGAAGAGAAAGCATCAAACGCTAATAATATAGATGATGATGATGGTGAGGATAATATAGGTCCAAAAAATGGTGAAGAAGAAGATAATCATTACACAAATGATGAATTGCTTGTCTTAAGAGTAGGTAACATAGGTGATAGAGCAAACATTGCAAAAAAATTGTATTGCTAAATGATAATAATGATAGTGGTGTGCCTATTAAAGATGTGCATGTTAAGCAAAAGTTTTGAATAATATGAATGATGGTGAGCCTGATGTTTTAAATTCAGAGCATTAATTTTTATATCCTAAGAATGATGATGTTGCTATTAAGCATGATAGCGATAATACTATGCATGATGATTTAAATATTGAACATAATGTATGTAATGTTGATGATATGCCTAATGCTTCTGCTAATGATAATGTCCCTAATAAGGATGTGAATAATGCTTCTACCTAAAGTGATAATAGTAATAATGATCTGGTGACTGATTTGGAATATGAAAATGAAAGAGATGATGATGAGATCCAAGTTTTTAGATTAGAATATAAAAATAGGAGGTCTAAGAAAAGAAATAAAGATATGGCTATGTTGAAAACAATGAAAGTGAAAAAGGGCATGAATATGACTAGGAGGATTTTGTTTCTAAAAAAGACAGCGAGTATAATAAAATTGATGATTGGAGTTAATATTATAAAAGCTCAGATGAAAATGCTAACAGTGCATGGAGAAGAGGTAAATGTAAAAACCTATACTATGATCCAACATCTAATATTCCTACTTGGCATGTAGGTTTGAACTTTAAAGATGCAAAAGAATTCAAGGAGTTCATGATTAAGTACTCTACTGTAAAGAGTTTGGGTCTAAAATACATATAAAAAAAAGAGAAGTTTCAAGAAGAGTGATATATAGATCATAATGCGCTTATTACTTTTTGCAAGTTTGGAGAGAAATGACAACAATTTTTGATGAAGAGATATGAACTTAAGCACAGTTGTACAATAATAAACATTAATAAACTCATCACATTAAAATGTATTGCAAGCCACTATAAGAACAGGATAATTACAACAAAAGATCAAGGTTATTTAGTTAAAGACTTTATTAAGGAAGGAGTTAAAAGTGTATGTGAGCTTTAACACTTGTAAAAGAGCAAAAGTAATATTCATCAAAATGATACATGGATGTCATGTGGAGGAATTTGCTAAACTCTTAAGATACAGAGAGGAGGTGAAGATCAAGAACCCAAGTATAACATAGGTGATTAAAATAAGCATAAATAATGAAGGTAAAAGGATCTTTGGTAGGTACAACATTTTTTAATGCTTATAAAAGGAGTTGGATTGAAGGTTATAGACCATTAATAGGACTATAGATGTTTCTTAAAGGGAATATGTAAAGGACAATTGTTGGCTACTGTTAGAAAGGATGGAAACAATCAAATGTTTCCTATTGGTTAGGGTGTGGTTGATGTTAAATATACCAAAACATGAAAGTGGTTTTTAGAACTTCTCATTACAGATCTACAACTTAGAGATCGTAATGGCTTTACATTCTATGCCTATATTGAATTAATAATATGTGTTTATTTGTTTATATTGTTGTTAAGGGTCTATTATGCGTAATGAAAATAGTTTTACCGAATGTTGAGTATAGAATATGTACAAAGCACATTTATGCTAATTAGAGACAGAGATGAAATGGAGACAACATAAAGTTTTAGTTTTAGAGGACAACTAAAGCAACATTTATTTCCAATTTTAATGATCAGTTGCATATGTTAAATGATTTAATATCAAGTTGCATTAAAGCTCTATTAGAATATCCTAATGAGGCATAGTGCAAGACATATTTTAGTGTTAATTTTAAATGTGAATGTGTGGATAACAACATGAGTGAAACCTTCATTGATTGGATTTTGGAGGCTAAGGTGAAACCTATAGTTAACATATTGGAGCATATTAAAAAGATGATGATAAAAAGGGTGCATACAGAAAGGAATTTAGGGGAGAAAAGGGAGTTCGGGCCATGTTAGGGGAGAATAAGAAAAGAGAGCTTTAGTTGCTTTGTTGATTGAAATAAAGCTGATGGATATAAAATTAAGCACATATTAGATAAGTTTGTGTGAGAATTAGTAATCGTACTTGTACTTGTAGATATTGGGACTTGACAGGGATTTTATGCCCATATACTATGACTTCCATTTTCCATAACTACCAAAATCTCAATGACTATGTTAAAAAATGATATAACAAAGAGAGGTACCTGTAAGCATACAAGCATTTCCTCAAGCCACTTGATGTACAAAGATTTTGGCCCCTATGTGAAGTTATTAAGTCACTTGAATAAAGAGAATACCTGGTCGACCTAAGAGAAATATGAAGAAAGAGAAATTTAAGCAACCTAAAATAAGAAAAGTGATTAGACATAGAAGAATGACTTACACCAAATATCGACAACAAAAGCATAACCAAAGACCGCGCAAAAGTATCATAAATATAATATATTTCTTATCAATTATGAAACTTATTTTTATGTTACCATTTTGTTACTAACCAATCAATGTTTGGAAAATATATAGGTACCAAGATCATCTAGTAATAATGTAAGGAGAAAATAAGGACTTCAATCCACAAATTCAGTCCATACAAAAAATGATTAGATGAGGAGGAAGATGCAGAGTGAGAGGAATAGGTAGAGGCAAGACTATGGGCATGGGTAGAGGGAGAAGGATGAGTGGATATAGAGTACACTTCAATGAGTTAACTGGCTTAATTTAGGACCATGTTCATTTTGATGTTTAAACAATATGGAGATAATGTTTAAATTATAAGGTCAGGTAGCTCATAAGGATCCATTACTGCAGATTCTAATACCCAAACTGAAATTGACTTTCAGTCAAAAGGATTGCAATAAAATGATGGAAATAACATCACTTCATCTTCCTTATGCAAAGAGAGGTATGCAAACAGAAGAAGGTTTGGATATTCAACCTTCAGAGGAAGTAAAACTTGATTTTTGAACTTGCAGTGAATTTCTCTTTGTGAACTTGCCTGTGAACTTGTTCCATTTCATATATGTTTGGAAATTGAAGTTATAATGAACTTGAAGTTGCTTGGAATTTGAAGTTGAAAATTGAAGTTATAAAATTGCTTATTATAGCGACATATTAGAAGTTGGTAAAATGGAAGTTAGTTAAATGACTGTTGAAGTTGGTATGGTATTTATTCCTTTTAGGAGTTTGTTAAGTGATGAAATTTCCATTTTGGAGTTGTTGTGAATATCATGTTCATTTGATTTACTAACAATTGAATACAAGATGAACTACAAGTATCATTAGAAAAGCTAATAATATATATTTCCCTATAAGTACAATAAATTCTTTAACATGGCACAACATCAAATTTATAAAGTTCATATTATTCGACTTATCAATAATTATAGTTACAAAAATAACTATAAATATTATAGCGCACACTCTATAATTATATCTCATATTTTACAATCTTCTTGTCTTAGATATTGTATATTTTAGTGCCATTTTTACTTTTTCCAATTTACTTTATAGCTCATGCACATACAATTTTTTAACTTCTTGTTCTTAACCTTCAACCTCTAATTCTCAAGTCTCAACTTATTTATAATGCATTTCACTTTTAAATAGAAATCTTCATTCACCCAATAACATATTAAATACCAGTAGATTGATTATTAAAAAGGAAAATACCTCATAGTTTGGGCATTCATCAAATCTTATTATAGGATTGCCATTGATCCAAGAAGTAACTAAATGACTTCAACTTGTACATTGGTATAAAACTTCCTCACTGTATTGCTTTCTAATACGACCCCTTCCAGTTGAGTTTAAAGATTCAATATCCATTACAATTAACAAAACCATATAAAAATTAAAAATGAAAACAAGATTCAGGACGTTAAAAAATCAATATAACTTAATGTAATAAAAAACCAACATGAATTTAGTATACTAAATGTGTACTAATAGTTTGTGAAATTGGGTTTACTCTTAAATTTTTAATTAGGTTTGCTCCTATAAGTTCAATGTGTTATACTTCAATTTATTTTGCTCCTAATAAGCAATTCTTTGTCTGGATACCGAGCAACTTTTTGCGAGAGATATCAGCTGTCTTAGATTTAAACTTCCCTTATCAAACTTTACATATCGTATCTTCAAACTAAAAATGGGACAAAAGCAATGTCCTGATTTGGACGTTCTTTAAAGGATTGTCATCTCCATTTTTTCAGTTGACGCTTCAATGCCTTGTTCTTTCCACTTTCCAGGACCAGGACCATGTTGTTCATAGTCGTATTTCACCGTTAGCACCTTATTTTCATCTTTTCACATTAGATTGCTTTTGTGTTTTTATTTTCAAAGAGTGGTTGGCCTATAGTTTTAGCATAATAGTAACGAATTAAATTTATTATTTGATGCAAAAGATAATGACTTAGATTACACTAATGGGATAAAGATTGCAAGTTGATTTTATAGCATCTTCCACAATCCCGAAAACGATGGCCTTGAGGAATTGAAATCATCTATATTAGTGCACATACTATGTCACAGCACATTAGAGTTGGTCAAAACCAAAGGAATATTAACTTGAATATTCTCTTTTAAATTAGTTACATTCTCTTTTAAATTAGTGCAATAAAGAAAATAGTTATCATAGTAATGATAGTAACAAGGATACAAATTGAATGTGCCATTTTGATAGAGGATTATTTGGTCTAGTCATTTGTAAATCGATCCAAACTTTAAATTCATAAAGATTTTATCTCTATTTTTTGGATGAAAGATCATCAAAAATAAACTAGAGTCCTAAAGTAAGTCAGGTTAGTGGTAGTAAAAGTCTAAATGGTTAAGTCTTTGTAGATTCAGTTTCACTAATATCTGATTTAACTTCAGTTAGTTCAGGTTTAGTCATCATGATTTGAACTAATTCAAATAAATTAGCAAATTGCTCCTAGTCTTCGAAGGATTATTGCGACAGTTCAGAGGATTAATATTCAAATATACCATAATATACTTTATGTTTTAGAAAAAATTGTAAAATATTAACATTCTATTTGCATTGTCATAAATGGGTGTAGCAAGCAAGCCTGCTCAATGAAGGACCTAATTCTCGATTTCTTAATTATGATCTTTTTGATACTCTATAACTATAGAACCCATTTTCTCCTCTGCCTCACTTAATTTATTATTTATGTTCATTTTTCCTTTTCCTAATTGGAAAACATAAAACAATCGGTTGAAATCGGTCTAATGTAAAATAGAAGATCGACAAGTTAGACATGAATTAATACTCATTATTACAACCTAACAAGAGGCGTTTCACATTAATGAATGTAATGCCATATAATATCAATGTTTAAATAATATTTTGGGTAGAAAAACTGTAAGTAATAATATTCAAATTAATGACTCTGATTTTTTATGGAAATTTAACTTAGTAGTTTATGCTAAGTTAATAATGGTAAGTTCACAATATTAAGTACTAATGGGATAGTTAAAATTCTAATACTGTAAGATAAGGGAAAATAGTTCTGGTTACTATTCTAAATTTAACATAAAATTTAAATTAAAATTTTGTTTGATTTATCTTAATAATTTTTATTAGTAAAAATTCAATTTGTTAATTAATCTACTGCTTTTGTAAACTACTTGATTTTTATAAATTTAAATAAATTAATTAGTTTTCATGAATAGACTCTTTTTTTAATTAAACTTCAAACTCTTCGATGAATAACTATATTGTCTTTTATTTAATTTTTACTGTATATAATATCAACTAATCTTTTAAACTTTAAACATTTTATTTTATCAGTTTAATTTTTAATCCAATTTTTAAAATGTCGATTATAATAATAAAAAACTATAAGTAATTGGTATACTTGAAAGATTAACTTACCGTCATTGATTTAAGTTAAGGGTGCAGGGGATCAAATCTTCTGTACCTATAATTTTGTACCAACCCTGTTCCAAATCATCTCATCCGTATATTTTTTTGACTCCTACGTATTTGTGTAAATGGGATAGATTGAAGCAGAGTTGACGAAGGGTTATATGTACTCATGTTTTAGTGGAGGCAGTTGTCCTTACTGAATCTAAGAAACAGTTTTCTATTTCAGTTTTTAAGAGACGAATAAAACTTATACTATGCCCCTATTTATCAAGAAGTTAGCTATGTTAATAAAAAATTTTCCTCATAGTTCACGCAGGGCTTACAGTAGCACGGGACCTTAGCTACCAGAAGATCATTTTGAAAGTCGACTCGCTCCAGGTCATCAATATAATTTCTACTTTTGGTTGCTTACTAATTGTG
>JAOTJB010000209.1:36958588-36976486 GCA_027123815.1 Erythroxylum minutifolium | reverse complement strand
CTTACCGTCATTGATTTAAGTTAAGGGTGTAGGGGATCAAATCTTCTGTACCTATAATTTTGTACAAATCCTGTTTCAAATTATCTCATCCATATATTTTTCTGAATCCTACGTATTTGTGTAAATGGGATAGATTAAAGCAGAGTTGGTACAGGATTATATGTACTCATGTTTTAGTGGAGGCAGTCGTCCTTACTGAATCTAAGAAACAGTTTTCTATTTATGTTTTTAAGATACGAATAAAACTTATACTATGCCCCTATTTATCAAGAAGTTAGCTATGTTAATAAAAAAATTTCCTCATAGTTCAAGCAGGCTTACAGTGGCATGGGACATTAGTTATCGAAAGATTATTTTGGAAGTCGACTCGCTCCAGGTCATCAATATAATTTCCCCTTCTGGTTGCTTAGTAAATGTGACTTCTGTTTTGGTGCAAGAGATCCGCGCGTTACTGGAGCGTGATTGAGAGATGCAGTTTTCATAAATTTATCGGGAGGAGAATACAAGCATCGATAGTCTGGCAGTTGAAGTTATGCATGTATACCTAGGGTTGCACGTTATTACTGAACCTCTGCCATCTATAATGCTATTTTTAGCTTCAGATCAAAATCGAACTTTGTCTCGCCGGGGTTTACCCTACGGCTGATTTAGCTTTGTAGCTTTTTTTTTCAGTTTCTTTTCCTTTTTATTAAAAAAATTTCCTCATAAACAATTTCTCTAGCTCCGTTAGAATCCGAGCATGTGCAGATGGTTTAGGAAGAAGAGGATCATCCGAAACTCAGAAATCATTATGTACGTCCGAGGAGCTGGTAGTTTTGTATTACCAGGTGAAATAATGGGCTGATAAGGAGAAGGATAAAGCACAAAAAGTTGCATAAGAACATGCAAACAATTTTTAAAAAATGCACACAAACTGGTCGAGGTTTCTTTAGTGGAGACATTATCGCCGAGAATGGAGTAACTTTAGAACTAACTGAACTGTGACCAAGTTGGCATCAGTTGGTGGTAATACTCCAATCCAATTCGGTTCTTATAAATTGGCATGTCAGCTTCATCAATCATGCATGTTCTACCAATCTTTTTGTGAAAGTATCGTCGCCTGAATTTTAACCTTTTTTTATTTCTGGTGATTCTTCATGGGAGTTTCAGGTTATATATATATATATATTTGTCAGAGTTTCACATGACAGAGTTGGAGAGATTCGTTGTCCGTTTAGAATAAACAGCCCAGGCTTATGCTGGCAAGTGGATGTAATGACGAGATGAATATGAAAATAGGATAATCTCTCACCTTTTGCTCTAGTCAGTTAATTAAAGACTCAAAACAATTATCCCACTTGCGAACATTTAGTGGGTCGGATGTAATTCATGCAAATATAATTATGAGTTTATGATAAACTATGCTAATTAAGGACTTGATAATTATTGTGGCAATCCACAATTTAAGGCTCTACTTATTTATTATATGATTAACCTTTTCATCTGCATATTCCATGAACACATTTCTTTTATTCTTTCAACTACGGGGATTTACTCTTTTCTTGGCCATGGATTAAGTGATCCAATTCAGTGGAAATTAACTACATTAATCATATATTGGACATGGAGGCATTAAACTCAGGTGAAAGGGACCTGTGGATATGTTGGTACCTATTTGAACCTGTCCAGGACGAGTTAGTCAACACGGTCTCCGTTCACGAGAGATGTTGAAGTTTCTGACAAAATAAAAATAGAAATTGCTTCCATATTCTATGAATTTGAAGCAGACTTGGAACTAGTCAGTCAACCCTACCCTACATTGATATTTCTTTGAATGGAAGTGGGGAAATGTGCTTTGACGTTAATAACAAGAGTAATTTAAGCCCCAAGAGATTAGCTTGGACTCGGTGGAGTAGTTGAGAATTATTATTTTCTTCTTTCATATCGTCACATAAGTTTGTGATATCAACTTCAAGCGAATAAGTTCAAACGAAGACAAAACAAATATATATTTTGCATTTGTAGATAGGGATTAGGGATGGCCATGGAATCAATATACGTTTTGCATTTGTAGATAGAAATGATTTTTTTAAAAATCATTTTAAAAAATTGGTGGTTAGCTCGGACAATTTTTTTAAAATTAAAAATATAAAACAATTTCTTTTTTTAATTAAATCCGAATAGGTTAGTCTTACCAATTTTTTTTAAATGATTTTTTTAAATTAAAATTCTAAAATATCTTTTTTTCAATTGAGTTCAGGCCTGTGCTGTCCACTTTTCTTTTACTTAGAATAGTTAAGCTTCAAGTTTACTTTGTTTAGAATATATAGTTAAGTCTTAGATCGATATGAATCTAGTTTTAACTCATGAATCGATTCATTAAAAACAAATGAATCTAAAACTATCGACCAGCTCACTATCATTCGTACTTGTAAAGAGTATATACATTTGTGTTCTAAATAAAATGTTCTCATAGTTAATTAACATTGGTTGCATGACAATGGCATATATAATCTCAAAGTCAACCAAATAGTTCATTGTTCTGGGTTTGGGGAATAATAGCAGTCAAATACTTGTTAATTTAGAGTAGAGATCTAAGCTAGATAGATGTATTTGTGGAAATCCAGTTAATAACACAACTGTTCCTGCTGTTTCTACTAGTAGTTTACTTCTCCCAATAATCACTGTCACTTGGACACTTGAGTGAAAGCTAATAAACAATGGAGGCATGGCAGATACGCAGCTGCTTCTTGTGCTTGGCGAACGTATTACCTAAATAACTTTTAAGCGTCCTCTTAATAATGTGATGGCCACATGTATTAAAATCTATATGTCTCCTTTTAAGCGTCCTCTTAGTTTCTTAATTTAGTTTGAAATACTTGATTGAGAAATTATAATAAAAGTTCAATTGAGATATTACTAAATTCGATATAGTTATTGATCTTATTATTTTGTATGATTTTAAATACTTAAAACGATAACAATTATCAATCAATCATAAAAATATTGTTATGTTAGTTAATGTTAATTATACATATTAACTCTTCCTAAATTTGTAGAAACAAATATATTATTGAACAAAAAAAAGACCTTATATTGAAACTTAAAAGTCGTAATTCAAACATTAATTATACGATGTGCAAATTCTTACAAAATATACAATCCACTAATATATCAATAATTCTTATTGTGTGGTTAATTAATGTTTATTATTATTTCTAATTTGAAATCATATAAAACATGAAAGATAGGTAATTAGGTTGATGTTAATAATTTATCAATTAAGTCCTTCAATAATTAATAATTGATCATTTAAATCTTTTGAATTAAAATATGATTTATAAAAGGAGACAGATGAGTTTTAATACAAATAACATAAATTTTAAAAGTTGACTTGGTACCTGTGTGAGGCAGTTATAGGGCTTGATACGATATATTTTAACTGATATCATAGATTTTATAACATTATGTGTCATTTTGTACTAAGATAATTCTTCTAAATGAAAAATATCACAAATTCTCATATTATTTAAATGTCACAAGGCGTTTTTTTTGCTCATTTTCCATTTCTTGTTTATACGATGTTATGTCTTTTCCAATAATTGTGACTATTTGGAAGGCTTTTACAACTTTTAATGCGTGTAAAAATTCGATAGTATTTTTTATTCGTAGTTCATTATCTAATAAAAAATTTAAGAATATACCAGTTGTTTTATATGTAATAAAGTTTCATAAAGTAGTAATATTTGTTAATCTTTCAAAAGGTTTTTCTACTTGTATGCTAATCTGTTAGATCATTCTAATAATAATTTTTTGGGTGATATTACACAATTGAGATTTAAAATTTCATCGAGTCCTAAAATTATATATTTTGGGGTATATTTAGTAGGAAATTTTCTAATTTTATTATCCTTTCTATAATAGCCAAATTGATTTAATTCTTATGTTTCTACATGTTTGTAATTCCAATTGTTGTATTTATTTTAGTTTTCTCTTTTTTCGTTTTTCTCCACTTTGACTAGTTTTAAGTTGATCATCTTGCTTTTGTTGATTTGTATAGATTTGTTGATCTGATTCATAACTATAAATAATCTCATCCTGATCTGTAATATGTTTTATTGTTTCATATTTAATTGGTTTATTTATATTGTCTAAAGTTAATTTATTCACTAATTGAGTTATTTCATTGAGTTGAGTTTTAATATCTTGTTCAATATTAATATTGTCATTACTTATTTAAGTAAGTGTTTCTTCTTCTAAATTTGCCATGGTTTGAGTAACGTTATTCGCTCTGATACCACTTTAGGTGATAGGTTCTTATTTATATTTATTAGGTCTTTTTCTTTATTATTTGTCATATTGGTTGTTATCCATTTTAAGATGATGTCTAATTTTTCATTTATTTGGTCCAATATTTGAATTAAATTTTTGTTTGGTTTAGTGATAGGTGATAATTTTGTGTTAAGATCTATTAAAAGCTGAGTTACGTGGTTTATTTCTTTTAAATGTACTTCAATATTATTTTGTTTAACTAATATTTCTGGTAATTGTTTGGCTACACTCATAGTGTATTTTTAATATGTTCTTTTAATTATAAGAGTTGGTGTTTAATTATTCCTAATTCTTGGTTATTTTTTATTTCTAGATTTTTTGACTCAATTTGTGGATCAATGATTTTTATTGATTTTTCTGTTTCAATTCCTGGTTCAGTAAATCTAATAGGTTTTGCTAATCTTACGAATTAAGATCGAAATAATGGAGTTTTTTCTGTCTTGTTTTAATTTTAGATCAAGATAATCTTGGAGTAGTAGATTCATACATTTTATTCAAAAATTTTGCTACATCTTGTTAAGTATAAGGGATGCTATTTTTTACATTAATTTCCTGATTTGGATCTTTTAGTTTTATTTCTATTAATTGATTGTTTGTATTTTTAATTGGATCTAACGAATTTTCACTACGAACATTGTCTAGTAAGGTCTCTATTTCAGTTTGTAGAGTCACATTATTAAGGAGATCAAATTGTAAATGATTTAATTTTTCAGTTACTAATTGTAAAGTTTTATAGTAAGTTGTATGATATATTGGAATCTTAAGAATAAAAGATTTTTTATTTAAACTTTTTATAAAGGGTGTTTTTAAGGTAATATAATGTAAATATTGGCCAAATGAGTTATATAATTTAAGAAAATGAAAACCATCCATTATCCACAAAGCTTATGCAACCAAGGTTGAAGCACCCTTACATAAATAAGTACCGACGATATTAATATTGAACAAGATATTAAAACTCAACTTAATGAAATAACTCAATTAGTGAATAAATTACTTTAGACCAGATAAATAAACCAGTTAAATATGAAACAATAAAGCTTATTACATATCAAAATGAGGTTATTTATGATTATGAATCAGATCAAAAAATCTATACAAATCAACAAAAGAAAGATGATCAACCTGAAACTAGTCAAAGTGGAGAAAAACAGAAAAGAGAAAACCAAAATAAATACAACAATTGGAATTACAAACTTGCAGAAACAGAAGAATTAAATCGATTTAGCTATTATAGAAAGGATAATAAAATTAGAAAATTTCCTAATGAATATACCTCAAAGTACATAACTTTAGGACCCGATGAAATTTTAAATCTAGATTGTGTGATATCACCTGAAAAATTACTATGAATATCCATTTGATCTACCTGCAAAAGAGTCCCATAACATGAGTTCCGATGAATAACAACTGGAGATAGAAGAACATTGAGTAAAGATTAAAAGAAAATGTATTGAAATCGGCTGTGCTGCTCGGTAAAAATGTTGTTGATATGTATAGTTTGAAAATGTTGAATAATACATAACTTTATTTTTAATTAATAAAAATCTCATCTAAAATTGATCAATATACCCAAAACAATGTCGTACAATATTAATATCTTCAGAAGCTAACAAAAAGAGCATAAACAACCAATTATCCTTAAACAATAATAAAATGTAATGGAACTTTACAACAAAAACAACAGTTAAGAAATCGTTAAAATCAACACCTTTCTCTTGTTGTTATTATCCATTTTCACTTTTCCCACGTCTCTGTACGAGGATGTCGCTTAAATAAATATTATAACCGCGTAAATCACGTTAATCCTACCACTTAAGTCCCTGATGAAAAGACAACAATACACCCATTGAAATAAACTCACTGCTGCCGTCAAGGAGGAGTTTATGGCCATTTTTGTCAATTAACTATTTCATATTTGATGTCTCTCTCCCTAATGCATTTCGGTCAACAGAACGGAGTCCCACTCCCACTCCCAAAAACGTCACGCTCTTATCAGTTTCTCACTCGCCATCACTCAATCAATGCTCCATGGACCCCACCAAAAACCCCACTCTAATCTATCTCAAATCTGACACCTCCACGTGTCACAATCATGGAAAAGTAACACCAAAACCATCACGACACCGCACACCACTCTATCCCTCCCCCCTCGACCCCAACAAACAAAATAAAAAAGGATCTATTTTGAGTCTTCTTTCTACTTCAATGGCCCCCTACTACTAGTCAGTCTTCTCTACTTTCTCTCTACGTTCTCTCTCTCATGGAAAACTATGCTTATGCTTCTTATCCAGACTCCGGCGACTCCTCTCCTCGCTCTCGCGAGGTTGATTTCGAGAACCCGCCGCCGTGGGAGGAACAACAAGCCAATAGTTATAAGGTCAAATTCATGTGCAGCTACGGCGGCAAAATCCATCCTCGCCCTCACGACAACCAACTTTCTTACGTTGGCGGCGAGACAAAGATCCTCGCCGTTGACCGGAGCACGAAATTCTCCACCATGATCAGCAAGCTCGCAGCTCTGTGGGGCGACTCAGACGTCTCCTTCAAGTACCAGCTCCCCGGGGAAGATCTCGACGCTCTGATCTCAGTCACCAACGACGACGATCTCGAGCACATGATGCATGAGTACGATCGCCTATTCCGTGCCTCCGCAAAGCCCGCCCGCATGCGGTTGTTTCTGTTCCCGGTCAACCCGTCACCCGCTGCAAGTTTCGGGTCAGATGGTGGGAAATCGGACCGGGACCGGTTCGTTGAGGCGTTGAATTCGGGTCCGAGTAACCTCTCGGATAACCCCAAAACGGCCCCGAATAACGTGGATTTCTTATTTGGATTGGAAAAGGGAGCTCCACCGCCTCCGATGCAGGTGAAAGTACCGGAGTTGCCAGAAGTTCAGGTCGGATCGGGTCATGATGATCGTGTAATCGGGTCGGATCATATGGGTGTTCAGGCTCAGTTTCATAGGATGCAGATAAGAGAACAGGAGCAGCAAGCTATGTATAGGAATAAAAGTGACGAGAATTTGGTGGGGGGTTACGGGGGTGATTACTACGTTCACAAGTTGCCGGATAAAGTTGTTAGTGCTCCTGTGAGCATGCCGCCGGCTGTTAATGCTCCGGCGGGGTATTGGCATGAGAAACAGATTCCCGTCGGAGGGTACCCGGGAACAGTAACTGTAACGACGACTCCTGGCCAACCTGATCAAGTTTACATGATCCAGACTCCGGCCCCCGTGCCGGCACCTGCTCAGGCGACTGTGTATCATACTCCAGTGATGAGGCCGGTCCCAGGTCAAACTGGTCAAGGGTACTACATGCAGAGGATGGGTGGCCCAGAAGTTTATAGAGAGCAGCCCGTGTATAACATGGTTCCACAACAGCAACAGCAGCAGCAGCCGCAGCCGCCGCCGCCGCAGCCGATATCTGCGGCGACCGGACAGATGGGGATGATGAGACCGAGTGGGCCAGGAGTGGGGGTGACGGAGACAGGGTATACTCAGGTGGCATATGATAACGCGATGGGGAGGCAGGTTTATTATGCTGCAGCTCCCGGAGGTGGGGTTGTGCAGACGTCGGCCCCGTATCAAGGAGTTGGTGGGATGGGGGCTTCGGGTGAGATGAGAGCTGTTGGTGGTGGGGTTTTGGGAGCGGACGGTAAGGTGGTGTCGAAGGCGTCACAAGGATCAGTGTGATCATGGCACAGTATCATCGAGTATAGAGTTATATTTATGTTCTCTAAATACATATGTTCCTAATTTAAGGTAATATGTCTCAATGTTATGTGAATTGTGGTTTAATGTATACATTAATGAGTTGTTCTTATTTTATCAGTTTGATTTAGCTTATTAATGTCTATTTTAGCTTAAGTTATGATATAGAATAGATCTAATACCTTGAAATGGTTTAGGTTTGTAAGTTGATTTTGGCTTTGATCTTCTTCCCCCTACTAAAACCCCAGTTAAACCCCACTTGGCGACTAATCTTCTGTGAAATTACACCAGCAATGATAGGCTAGATTGTCTTTGATCATAAAAAGTTACGGTGAGAAGCATCTCTTTCTTGGACGGTCATTCAGGGTGTCTTTTTGTATGAAGGGCCGAGGCCGACATTTCTGGGATACCAAGTAAATGCCTTGAGAGAAACGGCACACTCAATAAATGTGGAGAGCCCACAGGCAACTGTTAAACTCTACCCCTCCAATCCAAGGTTGTCTTGTCGCCTAAACTTGTTCTCAACCTGTATCATTATCATCTATCTTTTGCCTTAATTTCCTTTTATAACCTGACGCCGGACAAGACTGCTTTGTTTTCTTCCTCTGCTTTACCCCTTGTTCGGAAAATTCTATCATTATGTATTAGACATTTGGCAACGTCTTTGGTTTATTAGGCTGAAAGTTGCCAATGTAAGATTCCAGTATCAATGTTTTATTTTTATTTTACCTCACCTAATAATTACTTCCCAACTTTGCTATCAATGAAGCCTAAATCTTAGAACTTACTTTATGGGTAGACAGCTCACCTTAATTAAGAGGCTTTGCACACTTATTTCAAAGGTAAGGAGCGAGTTGCAAGACTTTAAACAAAGAAAATTAATTAGTTAGCTGTTGTATCGCCCGCGTTTTGAAGTCAAAGTTAATTTACCTGCAGCCCAAGTAAACTATGTCATATACATTAATTTAACTATGAATCTCATAATACCATGCATGCTTGTCACTTTGCACATGAAGAGAGGATTGGCCTCTTCATCAAGTTCCTAATAAATTAGTATCCAAAACCCAGAAAGTAGCTGTCAGAGCTTCATAACTTATAATCCCCTGACAAACAAATAGTGTCGTTTTGATCCAATACTGCTGTCCGTGGCTAACTAGTGTAGAGGGTTAGTTAGATGTTCGGATAAAAATCGAATTGGAACAATTTATACGAAGCAGCCGAGAAGTTCCAATGACAGGAGCGCAATTTGCAGTGACTGAACACACAACTTCACAAATCAATCATGAACCCCACCATTATGGTTTCTTTGCTTTCAAGTATTAGTTAAATCAACAAGTTCTATCTCTTATTTTTGTTACATGTTTTCATGGAAACTCCTGACTCATCGACTCCGGGAGTGGTCGCTATTGGGTGACATTATATTGGGGACTGCGTGGCACCAATTCTTGTGGGTTGTTGTTCGTGTTTGACTTTTGTTTGTTCCAACTTTAGATATGTAATCAGATATTTTTCTTCATTCCAGAATCCAGACTTTAGTAACTTTTGCGTTACTCTACTTCTTTCATACCTAAAAATGTAATGATTAAAAAGAACGGTTTAATAGTAAAAAATTTTAACCATCTAATTTTTTGATTTAATTTCTAAATTTTTTGTTTTATTTATTTACTTTAATAACTCTTATCAATTTATTAATTAATCGATTAATTTTTATAAACTAAAATAAATCAATTAATTTTCATTTAATAATATCATTTTTTCAATTAAACTTCATAATCTTCGATAAATAAGGACATTCATATCTCAAATTCTTTAATTTTATTCAATCTTTATTCAGTTTTATAACGGTCTAATATTTATTAAATCTTTTAAACATTAGACTTCTTGTCTTGTAAGTTTAACTTCTGGTTAGGTTTTTAAAACATTGCAAAAATATTAAGTGATACTTTTGTTTTGTTAATTAAAAAAAAGAAAAATGTAATTTCAATGAGAAGTTAAATTAGAAATTTAAATACAACTGTATACATAAGTAAAGATATCATACTCAATTAAAAAATTTAAAATACTTTGTTACAATATGTTTAATATATAAAACACAATCACCATATTCTTATTTTATATTTCTTTTTCAATATAGGATAACCAAGTTGGTAACTTTTAACATTTTCTTCCTTCCAAATGAGTTTCAATTATTACTCCCCCCATCTCAATTCATATGAAAGTCAGATTATATTGGACCGAGTTATCTGAATCATTGGTTTGAAGGAAGTTGCAAGCTTGTCCTAAAATATCAACTCTTTACTAGAGATTGATAAGTTCCAAAAGCATGCTTTAAGACAGATGCATTATATTTGTCCTCTGACTTACCTAAGATATTTAGAGAACACCATCAGATTAAAAGTGATTATTAATCATTCATATCATTTTCCTTTAGTGGATATCTACTAGTCCTACTCACGTGGGAACGATCAGCTTCTTTATTGTTTCACTTCTCAAAAAGCTAAAGTGGAAGCTGTAACACTTTCTATACGTTACCATGTCAATGTTCCTCTGTTCTTTCGTCTTCAATGTCATTCACTAGGAGATTTCTAGTTCTGGTTATCGTAGCTCGGTTACTATAGCACACTTTTAAAAGAGACAAAGATCATGACACGCTGAGAAATTCTGTACGTTCCACACAATTCCTTCTTTCTCAGGAAACAGTGGTCCTTGAATTTATCACTTAGGAAAGAAGAAAAAATACACGAATACTTCTACTATTCTCTTCCCTTTTGTATTTTCTAACTTTATACCATTCAACGCCAAGTTTTAAAACAAAGACAATCGTGTTAATTTATGCCCTTGCAACCAATCACTTGGTTATAATTTGATGTATGATATTATTATTTAATTAAAGGAAAATATGGCATAGACATGTTCAAAAAGACCTAATTAGAACATAAATGAATATGAGTCATATAATATTTTATTTCAAGCATTTAAGAGTTCAGATTTGTGAGAAATCTCATATTCTCATACTAGCAAGTGAGTAATAAAAATAGAGAATTAGAGTAATAATAACTTTCATGTTTTTGCGTCTCCAACGTCCATATATTCCAATATTATTGACGTAGGATCTTATTGAATTTAATTTTTCCTAAGAAGTAGTCTTAAAGCTTGAATTAGGTTTATGTATCTACTCATTATACTATATCTTATGTAGTTACCATTATTAGTAGCTCATCCACATAAAAAATTACATTAGATTATGATTTACCTATTGAAAGCATCGAGTACTATTTATATATACAATTATTATTTATATGAAATAGAAGGAGTTATTTATTTTAACTTAGTTAGGGCTTACAATGAAAGGGATTGACTCCTAAAATATACAGTTCGGGTTTGAGTAAGCTGTCCAAAATAACATCATTTCGAGCGAATGATCAGACATCTTGTGCTTTTCAAATCAGGCAACTCATTGACTTCTGATTGAGCCCAAACTCTTGCTATACGTAGTAATAGTGACTAAGTTTAAGATTTAGAAGCTAATAAAGAGCAATTTCTTGCTATGGAAGTTGACGATGCATGCTACCCTAACTAAGGGCAATTAATTAGCAACAATTGGTGAAAGTTAACAAGCTTCACAGATGACACCAATTAAAAAGAAATAAAAGTGAATGTTATTGTAAATTTGTATATAATTTTTAGCTAATGAAGTTTATCAAACGTAGAGGAGAAGAAAATAACAAAAGAGATATACTATCATCTCACAAAGCTATATGAAGCTAAGTTACTCCACACAAAAATTTCTTAAATAGGAACTTTGTACCCTTTGGGTGTTAGGATCTACTTTGGTGGCTGAGCACATCAATACTTTGACTGTTCTTTTCTTTCACCTTGCATCGTTGGACTATAGGTTAGAAAAACATGAACATGCTAAACTTTTACTTATGAGTCTACTTGAATCATATGGATAGCTTATTGCAATTTTAAACAATAATGTTCATATAAACTATTTAGTTTCTAAAAATGCTATAGTCACAGTTTAGAAAGAAGAGAGTTAGTGCGAGAATAAGGAAGACATGCAATGAAATTCACAAGTTAAAGCCTTGATAGTGATAAGAGAAAGATTGAAAAAATATGATCCCTGTGGGAGCAAAAATAATAGTAGATCAAAATCTAAAAATAAAAGCAATTTAAAATGTTACAACTATGACAAGAAATATCACTTAAAGAAGGATTATTAGATTTTAAATAAGAAATTTTGTAGTCCAGAATGAAATTTTGCAAGTACTTAAAATCATGTCAATCCTCAATATTGTGAAACAACAATAACAATTCAAGCATAAATAGACTACCTAATGTATATATCTTTAACTCAAGAGCTATATTTCACATGACCTTTTAAAGAAAATAGTTCTATCATTATAAACCTATTTAGGAATATTTATGTATATTGTAATGACTATCCTTTAAAGGTAATTGTTGTTAGAGCCCTCAAGTTAAAAATGTATAATCATACAATTTGTAATCTTTAGGAGTGTTAACATATCCATAAGAGTCAACAATTAGTTATCCTATTAATTATCATTAATATATAATTAGGAATGAAATTAACATAGATTAAGGGATATTTTTGAAATTTGTATAGCTAAAATATGTACAAATGCTCCTTTTTACAAGAGTTGAAACATATAGTGAAATATAAACTTCATTCCAAACTTTTTTCTTTGCTTCATACAAAGAGATATGACTGTATTGATAGTTTGAAGAAGAATTTGTTATCTCTAGGATGACTAGATGATCTTAAAAGTGAGATTGAAATTATGAATAAGTTTTTGAAAATAATTTAAAGTGTATTTATACTTATAAAAAGAGAAATGACAGGTGAAAACTTATACAGGTTAAAGGGAGAGACATTATAAAGTTTAAACAAAGGATCTTTAATGTTATGATATTAGAAACCTAGACATATATTTAAATAGAGAATGGAGATCTTTTGTAAGCATAAGGTACTCTCTAGCCTTACAAAGATATCATTTCCTTTTTATGAGCATTATGTTATAAGTAAGCAATATCACACAAAGTTTAACGCGTCAAACTTAAGAAGAAAGATTGTTCTTAAATTGGTTCATTATAATGTGTGAAAAGCACTAGTTCCTTCCTTATAAGGAGCAAAGTATTGCTTATTTTTATTAATGATTATTTCAAGAATTGTTGGGTTTATCTTGTTAAGAGGAAAATATGTGTTTTCAAAGTTGTTAAAGGAATTAAACTTGATTATAATGAAAAGATTAGGACATATAATGTAGGAAAATGTAATTGTAATCAATTTGATGCATTCTACAAGCAAAAAGACATCAAAAGATGATTCATTATAGCATACACTTCTTAATAACATAGAGTGATAATGCAGATGAATGTAAATATATTAGAAAGAATAAGAGTAAAGTTGAGAGCTTTAGGCCTTGATAAAGTTGGAAAAAAGCAATCAATACTACTTGTTATATAGTGAATCGAGTTTCATCAAATATAATTGATTTGAAGATATTGCAAAAGACATGGGTTTCTAAGTTAGTGGTTTTTTTCAACGACCATGTGTTTAAAGGTCATGTTTAGTTAATGTATATTACTTAAGAAGCCATAAAATTGGATCCAATATTAAGAACATATTTATTCTTAAGGTATGTTGAGCACAACTATAGTCAATTGGATATTACCTTTGTAGAAGATAAGTCAAAAAGGAAAGAAAAAGGCAATTACACTTCACAAAGAATTTTAAATATTATGATATATTGAAAACATAATTTCAACAAAAGATTTCTTCTAAAGTAACACCAGAGCAAGATATCTAATAACTTAATCATTTTGAAGCTCTAGAAGTTCATCAATTATATCACGTAAAATCACCAAAATGGTATTTAAGTAATGTAATAAATGGAAATATATCATATTACCTTTAAACAAAGGAAAGCGGGTGATCTACTCTTCAAGAAGCACTAGATAATTCAGACGCTCTCAATGGATGACAACAATACAAGTGAAAAATAAAGCTCTTTATAAATACAAAACTTAGGAACTTATGTCATTACAACAAGAAAGGAAGCTAATTGATAATAAAAGGCCGTTCAAGATAAAATGAAATGGTGATGAGCAATTAGAGCTTTAATGTAGTATTTTCTTTTGCAATCTGACTTATGAAGGTTAGAGAAGTCTTAGTGATATGTGTTATAGTTGATTATAGCTAGAAAATTTAGATGTAAAAATGACTTTCCTTTATAGAGATATTGAAGAAGAAATTTATATACTCCACAAAAAAATTTGAAGAAAAAGAAAATGAGAACTCAATTAACAAGTTAGATAAACCTACAATATAAAATAGGCACTGGATGTTGGTAGAAGATAATTGATTTCTTCATAATAATTTTTAGATATAACATATTTAATATAGACCCTTATGCATAATTTAAGAGATTCAGTATAATGATTTCATTATCTTATTGTTATATAGATTTTATGTTAGTTGTGTATCCTAAAAAAGATCATATTAAAAAAAAATAAAGGAATAGATAGTTATAGAAGTTGATATAAAGGATGTAGAACCCAAAAAAAGATATTCCAATGGTGCAAATTCATTAAGATAAAATAGTAGGAAGATTAGACTTTTTCAAAAACATTATCTAAAGAAGATTTTACAGCTTTTTGATATGTAAAGTTGTAAATTGATTTCTACCCCTCTTCCTATTAATTTTAACTTATCCTCCATTATGAGTTCTGTTAGTAAAGATAAGAAAATGGATATCTCAAGTATCATATACATCAATACTAGGGAGTTTGATGTATTTTATGATTTATATAAGATTGGGCGTTGCATATATAGTAGGAGTAATTAGTCGATATATATTGAATCTTAATAGAGAGGATCAAAGCATTGCATAAAGAATTTTAAGGTACACTAAAAGGACATCTAATGTTACATTACAATATAGAGGATTATATTTTATTATAGGTAGATAAGTTGATTATGATTCTGCAATAAATCTCATATAATTTATGTGTTCACACTTATTGGCTACACTATAAATTGAATTTTGATGCTGCACTTAACTATCATTTCATTAATAATGAAAGTATAATATACGGAAACTAGATAAGTAAGTAGAGAAGATGTATGATTAAATTTGGTATTTAAAGAACTCAAATATAAACAAGAGAAGATTTTCTTGTTTTGTGACTTTTAAAATTCCTTGCATATTTGAGTTTAGTTTCATTTTTTTTTGTAAGAAAGTGGAAGAAGGAAGTATGCATATATAAAAAAATTTAGATTAAAGAAAATGTAATGATGATAAGTTTTTTTGGTGTCAATCTTTTTGTGAACTCATGAAAATATAAGCAACACAACAATTATAAGGTAGAAAGAATAGTGTAAAACTGATTGATTCTCAATCAAATCTCTAAGTGAGAGATTTAATAAATAAATAAATAATAATTATATATTTATGAGCTAATGAAAGGAAATAAATTAGAATCCTATGTTCTATTTGGTGATTCAAGGAAACAAATATGTAGTGGAGACATAAGTAGGGTGTATTAATTAACACCAAGTAAGATTAATTGTTATGATTAGTTTAATTCAATTATAAATAATCATGCACTTCTTATTTTAAACATCTAAGTTCTTAAGCAATTAAGATTTAAGATCTTACGGGAAATCCCATATTCTCATATTATTTTGTAATAGACAAAGAGTGACTAATAAAATAAAAAGTTAGAAGAGTAAAATTTTGAAATCATATTTTTCAATTTTAGCTTGTCCATTATTCTAATCTAGTTGAGTTACGATATTACTTTATCGAGCCTAATTTGTTTCAATAATAACTAAAAATGATCAAAGTGTCAACGTATTGTTTGTTATAAAACAAAATTAATTGGGAAAAAAGAATGAAATGAATTTAAGTGATGAGATCCCTGTTATTCATTTAATTATAAAGTTGGTGTCTTTAATAATATGTCTATAAAAGTGATTTATTTACTATGTCCCTTTCTTCAATTTATTCAATTTTATTTAGAAGAAAAAATAAGTAGTTAATGAATCGTGGGAGAAGAAAATTTTTATTAATCTCTGAATGGCACACGAGATTGGTGAATTATGTGTCTATTTTTTTGGCCTATTTAAAAACCAACGAATGAATTGTCCATTCTAATGATGACTAGAAAAATTTCATATGAGCGAACCACAAAAACAAACACATTAATAACACAAGAGAATAATGAAAGAGATACAAAAATGATTCATAATAAAAACCTTTCATACAATATCTTTATTGCAATAGATGAACTGGTAAAGAGAAACTCTTACAATCATATTAGTTTGCATAGGTGAAGAGGAATCCTTTACAATGATCTTGCTTTACCAAAAAAGAAGAGGGGTCATTTACAAATTAATCTTTTTAAAATTAATGAGGAATTCTCACAATCTATACCCTCAGCAAACTTTCTTTTGCTATCACCAATGAATTAGGGCTCTCTATATATTATGCAATACACATATTCACTCAAGTGCTCTCTCTAGCCTCTTAAAACTCTTAAACACTCTTTAATATGCCAAAGTTCTAAACACAACTTAATTGTAATCATTTATATTTAAAATTTAATAGGTAAAAGATATTAATTGTCCCTTAACATTTCCTAAAAAGTCTAAGCTAGTCCTTATCATTAGCTATGGTAACATGTTACATCTTAACGTTTTTAAAATGGTATTGGTAGCACCCTAAATCTTAACTGAGTTAAGTTTTTCGCAATTTTTAGTACTTTTAGTATTATGAATCATAAATTGAGTCTATATCATATGTTATAACTAGGCAATTTAGACTTACATGATACTGATATGATCTTAAAAGTAATTTCTTTAAGCACATGCTAAATTTGTGACTTTCACCTTAACGTTTCATAATAGGTCTAAATAAACTCTTATCATTATTTTTTTTATCACTTTCAAGATGCAATGAGTACTATTTTAGTAACATTAGGTTGCAATGAGTACTTAACATTATAGTGCAAACTGAACTAGAGATAACGGTAAGGACTTATTTAAAATTTTTGTGAAATATTGAGATACGAATCACACCTTTAGCCAATTAGATATTAAAACCATTAATTTATGCAGACTATTGGTTAGTTGATTTCCTATCTTTGACTAATTAGACATCCTCTTACTTATCTTTCGACTAGTCTAACCCTAACTAGACAAAATTCACCCTCTCAGTAATTTTTAAAGCTCACCATTGGCTAGCCTACCCAAACCTCTAGGCTAGCTAAGCCATTATATATATCAACTTAAAAACTTTTAACTTTAGGTCTTATTTTAAAAGTTTCTCACAAAGTATTTTTAATGGTCAAAAGAATTTTATTTAAAATCTTCCAAATTTATTCTTGATTATAAAAAGTATATACACTATGTGCATATAATGATGAGCTTTTCGATCATTGGATGACCAAGACAAAGTTACAAAAAGGATTACAATAAGTTATTGTAACTTTAAGTGATTGATTCTTTCTTATTCTTGAGTTTTTACTTGAATTTTTTTGAAACTCTCTTAAATGTATATGGGTTGTATTTTAATTTTTTATTCTTTGATTGTTCAATTAATTTAATTGGCTCTTTTATTGACTTTACTCTTCTATTGAACTTAATCTTTTACACATTGATTGATTTTGTAACATCCCCTCACCAATTGTCATGAATAGGAGTGCATATTTATTCTGACATTTAACCCTAATCGGTCTATTTTAGGATTTCAAAATTAATTTCTCCTATGAGCTCTGAAAAATCTTAATTTTGGTATGGAGAGGTAGATAATGATTTTAGAAGTCCAACGCTTCGAGAACGAAGTCAATCG
>JAOTJB010000209.1:36931643-36942325 GCA_027123815.1 Erythroxylum minutifolium | reverse complement strand
AATAAAGAGCACCTTATGAAGCATCATAGTTAAACTAGCTTCTAAATAAAGAGCACCTTATGAAGCATCATAGTTAAACTAGCTTCCATTTATGTAAATGATATACCTTTTCAACCAACTTTAAAATAACTACAATAGTAGGTTCTTATAAATATTGCTTCTTTGCTGCAAGGGATATAAGAATGCTGGTGAATTCCTTGATCAGGGATGAATTTTGATCAAAAACTCACTTTTCAGTAAGTCTCCTTGAGCGGGTAATAGCACCATAAGCAAATAAGTGACCTAAAAAACAATCCTTTTCTTCCTACAAAGTTACAAGAAGACTTCAACAATTTTATTATAAGAAAGAGCAACTAAATACATTAATAAAATCCTCACCCACCTGACCCTTCATTGATGAAGAGACATCTAACAAATCAACTATCAGCTTCAATAGGAAGTCCAAATTGATGTTAGAAATTGTACCAATTAATGCAGTCAAACCTACTGCAAACCCTTGTCTTGCACACTGTAAAAGAACAAAGATTGTTTATTAAACAGAAAATAGTTAACAATAAACTATATAAAGCTCTAGTATATATAAAGCTCTAGTAATTCTATATATATGTTAAGACAATCTAGATATTTGAAAAGAAATCATAAAGCATCAAACAATGAGTTCAATTCATCATAAACTGGTGTTATATTTCAAACATATCCAAAGATGTAGTCTCAAGTGAACAATTCGTAAGTGTTAGAGCAAATTAAACCGCAGAACAACAAAAATGAACAACCAGAATTGATGCATTCGGAACGTAACAACAGGCTATAACGCAATGCCGATAGCAGCTTGGCCCAAATCAGTTAACATCAATAATCAAAATTTAGAATTCAAATTAACCAGAATGAGACAGCAGAACATAAAGCATTCAAAAATCCATAATTGAATCTTATGCTTGTCCGACAAATTATAGACCATAAATTTTAACAAGAATTTTCAATATCAAGAATGTAAATAGAATCAGATGAATCATACCTCCCTTGATGATGACACTCCACGAATGAGCCTCCGCAAAGCATATCTCAAAGAAGGGGCACAATCATGCAACCCATCGTCTTTTTCAGCTTCCAATTTCGATCCACCCTCAACCAATTCCTTGTTCTCCACCATAACAAATGCCTTCTGAAATTCACTCAACTCCCATACCAACCTCTCCACTGCAGCCTCTCGAACAGAAATATCTGCAGATGCCAAGTCTTTGAAAACGTCAATATGGAACGCAGGCATCTCATTACTTGAAGAAGCCACAGCCTGTGCTTTAGTCTCACTAATACTCAAACTTATATTACTTTCTTTCAATCTCAATCCTTGTTCATCCTCAATAACAACTCGGTGGCGCTCTTTGTCCAATGCTTTCCTCTTCTTCTTTCTTTCCATAGGCTTCATTGAACTAGAGGTAGCTAAAGAAGTTCCTGGTGTGGCACTACCATCATGATGGCCACCAACAATTTCAACCTCTTTTTTCTCATCCTTCTTCAATTTCTTAATGGGGTTGGAATTCACCTTATCATTATTAGTTTGTAGCAAATTTTCAACTTCATAATTCACAGAATCCTAGTTTCTTTTATTGGTTCTCATTTAATCCAACAAATTCTCCTGTACAACAAAAATTGTGATAATAAGCGACAAAACCAACCAAAACCACTTTCAAAGATGCTAAAACTCGTCCAAATCGGTAAATATCAAAACAAACTATAAAAGCTTTTTAAGAATCAAAACATTATGAATGAACTAAAAGAAAAAAAGACATACTAAAAAAAATAATTCCTGCGAAGTTCGTTGGGTGAAACCGTTAAACAGAGGGGGATTGGTGGTTTGTGAAATTAATCAATTATAGGCGTGGAGGGCGCAATCTTTAAACCTAAAAAACCCTACAAAAAATTAAATGAAATTAGGGGAAGAAACAGATATAGAAGACAGGCTTGCCAGAAGGGTTCCAAGAAAACCCTAAAGCCCAACCCCTACACGAGCCCTTGTTCTGAAGGGTAACGTCACAGCTTACTGAAGCAGGTATTATTAGGGTTTAGGAGTAACTAAAATTAAAAATACATATATACTTGCTGATAAACTTCTAATATCTTATATAATAACTAATAATGATTAAAAAATCTAACCGATTCAATTATAAAAACTGTCTAATTGTCTTCGATTTTAATGTTCATTAATTAATCAATTAATTTTTGTAAATTAATAATTTTATATAAATTAAAATAAATCAATTAATTTTTATTTAATGATATATTTTTTTATTAAATGAAAGTGTATTGATAGGGCTCGGATGAGTTGATGCGTAGCAAGCAACTTGCAAGTCTAATACGTTGTCAAAATTAAAAACTATTTAATATTTTAAATATAACTTTTGATAAGAACATTTATTTAAAGATGTTACGAAAATGTTAAATAAATATTTATATTTTATAATAAGATGTTAAAAGTCCATATCAAAGTAAGCCCCAATAAAAGAAATCTATAGAAGAAGTTTATGGTTCGTCTTGTTATCACCATCAAGCATTTCACAGGTAACTGAGTAAATTGTAGTATCCTTCACTTTCCCTTCGATGGATTGTAATATGGAATTATAAGTGAAAATGATGGTGGGTGAATTGTGGTTTACTATACCAATTCTGGGAGCTCTTTGAACATTTAGAGAGTTGTAGAGACTATGTATATAGATTTTTCATTAGCTTAGTAAGAAAACTAAGAGATCATCTACAAAAGACATATTAGTTAGTTTCAAAATTTTTGCGTTTGTTGTGATATTCAAGCTTAGTATTTAAGGTTATATTGTAGTTTAATAATATAAATAAAGCTTCATTCTTAGTACGAAAAGGTAAAGGACAAGGGATCCCCTTATCTCAACCCCTCATTATCCTTAAGATTTTTGGTGGATTCTCCATTTATAAGATACTGAATGATGTGCAAGTTACACATTCTTTGATCCATTTCGTGAACTGATATGAGAAATCAAGGCTTGGATAATTTGGATTATGAATTTTTAGCTAATTTTATCAAAAGCCTTACTAAAATCCACTTTTAGAGCACACTTTTTTGGAGCCCCCTTCCTAAGCATAGTCCCTAAGAGCTCCTGAGACAACAAGTGTACAGCTTTCTTCAATCTTCTTGCTAGTACTTTTGAGATAATTTTGTAGATAAAGTTGCAACAAGCTATAGGCCTGTAGTTGTTCATAGTGTAAGGCTTTGATTTCTTAGGGATCAGACATAATTGTGGGTCTTGTTTAGTACCAGCTTTAGTAGCTTCACTCTAACAAAAAAACCTCGGACTGCCTCTATAATCATATACTTGATTGGTGGCTAAGCCTTATGGAAGAAGTACCCATTTATTATGTTTGTGACCATAAACACTTAATGTTTTACTATTTTGTTGTTAAAAATTGTAACGTTTTAAGTGTTTTGTTGTTAAAAATTGTAACACTTGCTACAACACTCTGCATGCTTCCTCCACCTCAGTCTCTTCACTGGAGGCTAGAATCTGGAGTTTTGGACTATCACTACCTTGGTTCAAACCACCTCCTCTCTCCACTGTTGCTTCTGCTCACCTGCTCGTCTCCACCAGTCCACTGTCGAGCAGATTGTAGAAATCAAAATTCAAAATCCAAATCTAGATTCATCTGGTTAACCAGATTCGACCGGACTCTTATTAACTTGGTTGCAATTTTTGATTTTTTTATTGCATTTTAGGTTGTTTATTTATGCTTTGGATTACAATTTCAAGGTTTATAAAATATGCATTAGCTAATTTGGGCTTGAAAGTTAGAATTGGTTCTGTGAATTGTATATAGTTCAATATCATTTAAGCACTGTAAATTTATGAAGAAATGAGATTTAAAAATTTTGTGCATGAATTACAGAAAAACATTTAAGTATTGTGAATTGTGTATAATTAAAAAAAATGCCATATTTTTTTGTTATTTTAATAATCATAAAAATAATATCAAATTTAATTCATTAAATTTTCAAATTGTTAATTAATTTATATGAAGCATACAATTTACTGAATATTTTTTGAAAGATTACAATTTACTAAATATTATTTGTATATAAAAATGTATTTAACATATGATTAATCATTTAAATATAATATTTAATGCATAATTAAATCATTTAATATATGTAATTAAGCAAAGAAAATTAAATATTTGTATATTTATATTTATTGTTGTCAATAAGAAATAATGTTACAAAAATTAATCTTATCTTATAAGTAGCAAGTACACATTCATCATCTTATCTTATAGGTAGCTAAATACATAATAGAAAATAGTGTGTGAACTTGTGAGAGAATAGTCATTAGTTTACTTAACATAATGTGAAATCGTAAGTGTTTAAATAATTTTTGCAATGTGTAAACATATCATAAAGAAAAGTCATTTTTGCAATGTGTGTTATCATAAAAAAAGATGTAAGATAGATTCTATCTAGAATCTGGATATGCTTATAATTGAATATTGAGTTTTTATAGTTAAGTAATTGTATTTTTTAATATAAATTTACTAATTTAATTTTGACACATGTCGTCATTTATTTTTTTAGATAAATGGAGGGGAGTTCAAGTACTTCTGATAATTCAATCGTTTTAGGAAGATCTGATGATCTAGCTTGGGCTATTACTATATTAGTTCTTAGAATGAAGAGTCATACTATTTATGTATATTGCAACAAGCATTTCAGTATTTGAAAGGTGGGGAAATCACCAGATAAAAGAAACATTTAGCTTGGATCAAAGTGAAGTAAAGCCTTGTAAAAAAGTTAGTCATGATGTGAAGTGACAAATGAAGACTTTACTTGAAGAGTATCAACATAAAAAAGATAGAAGACAAAGGCTAAACTATGAAATTGGTTATGGAAGTTCTTTTTTCGGTTGTCAGGAAGGTAGTGGTATTCCAACCCAATAAGAAAGGGATGTTTTACCTGATATAAGGAAACGAAGAAGACATATATTTAATTTTTTTGCACTACAAACAACTCTTGGAGTTCAGCCTTCAATATGTAGTGCCTTACAATCTAAAGAAGTTTCTTAGAACGTAAACATGCAATGGCTAGATGGTGGTATAATTCAGATGTATCATTCAGTCACCTAGTCTTATTATTACCACCCTATGGTGGATGTTATTACCTCTTACAGTTCAACATATAAGTCTTATTCAATTGATGACTATAAGGATAAACTTCTAAGCAGCTTTTTTTATGAAATAAAGAGTTATTTGGATGAAAGAAAATTGACTTGGGTAACTTATGGATATTCAATCATAAGTGATCGTTGGAAAAATAAAAGACGAACTCATTATTAATTTTTTAGTTTATTCTATTAAGGGGATAATGTTTACGAAGCTTATTAATGCATCTAGCTTTGTTAGAAATGTTGATACTTTGTTTCAGATATTTAATGAAATTGCTAATGAAGTTGGATCAGAAAGTATTGTCCAATTCATTACTGACAATGATTCTACTTACAAAGCAGTTAGGAAAAGATTGCAAAGCAGGTATAATTATTTTTATTAGACTCCTTGTGCTGCACATTGCATTGACATAATGTTGGAAAATATAGGAGATGCTAAATATTTTCCTATTATTGAAGAAATTGTGTAGAAAGCAAAGAAAGTGACCAAGTTTATCTATAATAGTGCAGAGGTCCTAAATTAATGAGGAAACATTTGACCAATGGTTAAAATTTGTGTTATCCTCCTGTAACAAAGTTTGCGACTAATTTCTTATCATTTCAATGTTTTATTTTGATGAAAAAGGAGTTAAGACAAATGTTTACAAGTAAACGAGTTGCAACACAATATGTTAGGTCTAATGTTGAAGTTGAGGTTTCTAGAATTACATTTGAATATTATGAATTTTGTTCCTAGTGTTAATTTGTAATCCAAGTTTGTGCGCCTTTAGTAAGAGTACTCCGTCTAGCTGATACGGATGAGAAGACAACAATTGGTTATTTTTATGATTCCATAGAGAAGGTAAAGGAAGCAATCAAGGTTAATTTAAAAAATAGGTCATTTTTTTTACACATCTTATCTTGTGGTCAACAATGAGTGATAGGAAAGACAACTCTACCCTTCATTGTTTGTAACTGAGGCTTTTTTTAATTCTATTCTCTATTTTAGACTAAAATTTACAAAGAAAGGTGAAGTTAATAGGAGAATACAATTAATTATTACAACAATTATTTCCTATAAGATGATCCAAGTTCTCTTAAGCTCACAAGTGGAGGTTTATAAGGATGCTTCTAATGATTTTGTAATGTCTATTGCTATTCGTCAAAGAGATAAGTTTAATCTAGGTTTTTTTCCACCTTTGTTACTTGTTGAAAATTAATCATCATTTTATTTTGTGTATAATATTACTTTTATTGTCTCACAGTTGCTTGGTGAAACTAATTCATGAATAGTATTCTAGAATTTCAAAGATTTGTAATTCGAATTTTGAGTCAATGCGTGAGTACAACACATGTGAAAGGAATTATAGCACATTTGAATTTATCCATTCTAAAAAATGAATAGATTGGAATATAAAAGATTAAATGACTTGATCTTTGTTTGATCAACTTAAAGCTTCGAAAAAGGTACGCTATTATCATTATTAAGTTGAATATAATTTCTTGTAATTTTTTATTAATTTAATTTTTTTTGTTGACTAAAACTCTTAATAGAATAAGTAGTTATATAGATCCAATTTATCTTAGTTATATCAATCTTTTAGCTGATTGAGTTTCTGAAAAATATGTTTTGATAAATAAGAATGACTTGAAAGACAATCTTGGATGAAAAAGTATTAATACGTCATTTGATATAATGAATTTGAATGATAGTGATTATGAAGCTCCTCTCGATGATGAAGATTTTATACTAAATAAGAATTAAAGTTAATGAGATTTGAGCGAATATTTTATCAAATGAAGTTTCAGGTTTTTATTTCTTATCTTCTTTTAATTTTACTTATATTTGTAATATATGTTCAATTCTATATAGCAATATAAATATAATTATAAATGCTTTTGTTTTAGGTTTCATTTCTCATTTACAAACTCTTTTTTTGTTTGATATTTCGATATAATGTTATTTATTATAAGATGAAATTTTAACATTTTAAGTACTTTTTATTGTTTTTAATTTTATATTTATATGATCTTTTTTTATGTTAGTTATGATTACTATTTTATATGTCAGTAATATTAATAGAAATTAGCTAATTATTCTTATTTCAAATTTTTATTATTATAATTTTTAGAAATATGATTGATATAAAATTATAAATTATACAGTATAATATATTGAGAAATTATTTTAAAATTAAAAAAAACTTGAGAACTCTTCCCTTTCACTCCCGGAATGTGCTTTAATCCAAGGAAGCACTTCCCAAACATCTATATCTGGGACTTTTGAATTCTCAATATTAACTAGTACTGGTATAATATAAAATTATAAATTATACAGTATAATATATTGAGAAATTATTTTGAAATTAAAAAAAATTAGAGAACTCTTCCCTTCCCAGACATCTATATCTAGGGCTTTTCAGTTCCCAATATTAATTAGCATTGGTATAATACTATATCACAACAAAATTTGATGCTAATACTAAGACAAGTTGGGAGGAAAATCGTGGACATAGCTATATGTATGCCTCCCTCCACTTGGATCACTCTTATTGTCTATGGTTCTCAATGCTTTAATAAGCGGAAAATATTGTCTTGTGACTACCGAGTACCGCTACTGCTAATAATAGGAACAGTTTTAGCAAGGATGTTTGTCAAATGGCATTCACTACATAAGGGGTGTATGGCTCGATGCTAACATGATTGAGTTGTAGTTTAACAAAATCCTCAACAGATCTACCACTACCACCCAACGCCAAAAGCGGAAGTAAAGCAATAGAATCCAAAAAAAGACAAAAGCAAAGCCAACAAACAAATACGGTTATGTGTGAACCCTAGAATGAAAAAAAATGATGAGTAAGGCGAGTGCGACGAGTAAGGCGACTGCGTCGACTGCTTCTCTCTCACATCCCATTGACACAGCCCATGGCATTTTTCCCCCAAGGAAACTGCCAGATCCCATGGATGTATCTCAAAGAGTCCATCTTGCTTCATTCCGCGACTCTTTGATGGGTGGTCTGCCGACGCACAAGTTTCCTCAAGGCTCTAACACAGCAAGAGCAAATGGGTGCATTCGGGTGGACTATCCTAAAAATGATGTGTCCTCGCCCCACATTATCGTGGATGATGCTTTCTATGACGAGTTGTGTGAACCGTGGAGGAAATGGCTGGTTATTAGCCTATTAGGTAAGACAATCTACAAGATCTTGGAATAGCGAGTTCACCACCTCTGGTTGCCTAAAGGTGAAATGGATCTGCTAGATCTTGGGCACAATTGTTTTTTGGTTAGATTTATGCAGGATGAAGATCTATGCCATGTGCTGGAGGATGGCCCATGGATGATTTACAGACATTATTTAACTGTAATGCCATGGTCATCGGATTTCATAGCTGGGGAAACCAAAATCTAGTATAATCTTGCCTGGGTTCGATTACCCAGATTCCCTCTGCAGTTTTACAATGAGGAGACATTGTTTGTTATTGGCTCTTATATTAGCAACCCACTAAAAGTGGATGGTAATACCTCTTTGATTACCAAGGGAAGATTCACCCGGATTTGTGTGGAAGTCGATTTTACCAAGTCGTTGGTAGCTAGATACTGCCTTCGGGGTCATTGATATAATATTAAGTATGAAGGTCTATATTCTATTTGTTTTTATTGTGGTTGATTTGGCCATAAAACTGATCTATGTCCTTCTAAATCTACGACAACTCAGGCTGGGGGAAATGATGGAGTTTTAGACACCGCTGGGGAAAACATGGTTAAGGCTAATCCAGACATAACAACAAAATTTGGGGAATGAATGTTGGTAAAAAAAAGTCCAAAGCTGCTAAGGGTAAGAAAATTGTCTCCACCATCGAGAATGCTACACCCCAAAATTGTTTCTCTAAGCTAGCTGACAAAGATGGCAAGGCCATGTAGGTGGACGATGCAAGTCAGTCTGGCCCTACAAACGCGAATGTGATAGATGTTGATTCCCTTGTATTGGATCTGTCTATGCCCATGCAAAACACCCCACCTGGGCGCTTGTTGGGGGATGGGATGCTCATGGATACTCTGACCCACCACACTCATGATGTCTTACAACAAAGGCCCCTTGAGCCCCAAGATGCAAGACATCACCAAAGCGACTGTGCAACACCCAGGCAAGGCCTCACAGGGTACGATGGATCGGAATGGTATATAAAACAACTTTATAATAGAAACTACAGCAAGCGATGGCTTTCACTGCCAGGTAACTCGACATCCAAATTCATGGAAGGGTAGGGCCCGATCTCGCTCTACAACAAGGGAGAATACATTCATTCACTCTGAGGAAGGGCTCAAGCGTACAACGTCATAACCCTCTTTACTGTTTTCTTTTATTATTTTATTTATGGATAATATTATTATCTGGAATTGTTGTGGTGTAGGCAACAAACTTATGTTTCAAGCACTCAAAACTATGTTGCAAGAGGTGAAACCCTTTATGGTTGTTCTATGTGAAACTAAAATCAGTGCCCAACGTACTGAAGGTGTTTGTAAAAGAACTAGCTTTTCTAAATGGCATCGATCCGAGGCTAATGGCTTTCATGGTGGTATTTAGGTATTGTGGAACGAGTACGACACTCAGGTTACTATTCTGGAAACTCATTTTCAGTATATTCAGCTTTTGGTTGAACGTCCAGGTGAGGTGACATGGGAATTTACGGTCGTATATGCCAGCCCCGTACCTTCTAACTGAGAGGTTTTTTTATGAGAAGCTGCTACTCTGGATTCCATAACTCATCGTCCATGGCTCCTCTTGAGTGATTTTAACGGTATTACTAACCTTGTTGAGAAAAAGGGAGGATCGCATATTATCCCTGTTCATCGATAGCGTAGGTTTGCTCAATGGATTGCAGGCATGGAACTGGTCGATATGCACTACATGGGCTCCCCCTTTACCTGGACAAGAGGCAATTCACGAAAATGAAAATTGCTTTGGTTAGACAGAAGTCTTTATGATGAGAGTTTCTGCCATCTTTGGCCTGAAGCAATTGTTAAACATCTACCTTGCTATGGATCGGACCATGCTCCTTTATTGATTTAGCTCCAACAGAACCTCTGTTTTGCTCCAAGTCAACGGTCGTTTCACTTTCAGGTTGCTTGGATGTCTCACCCATCCTTCCCAGTGCTTCTGACCAACAAATGGAATAATTCTGTTGCTGGCAATCTTGCTCTTCATGAACTTGCATGTGACTTGTGAACATGGAATAAAACGGTTTTTGGCAATATACTGGGTAGAAAGAAGAAGTTATATGCAAGGCTCTCGGGGATTCAACACAATATGGACATTCGACCATCTGAGGATCTCTTCTAGTTGGAGTATAAGGTCAAGCAAGAGTTTGAAAAGACGTTAGATCAAGAAGAAACCCTATGGTTCCAAAAATCTCGTGTTTAATGGATGACTCAAGGGGACAGAAACACGAGGTTTTTTCATAATTCTACGGTGATCAGACGTAAACGTAACTTCATTGAAGCTCTAAAAAATGAACAGGGTGTTT
>JAOTJB010000209.1:36914067-36926377 GCA_027123815.1 Erythroxylum minutifolium | reverse complement strand
TTTTAATTATTACTTTAATAAAAAATTAAATTAAATTGTAATTATAATTATAATTATGGTATTATTAATTTTGCAAAAAATTAAAATTAAAAAGATGCAGTACTTTTGAAATTGTTTTTGTTTTTTATTTTTAAATATAATTAAAATTAAAATGATAAAATAATTTTGTGTAAATTTTTCAATTTTTTCTATTATTTATTTTAATTTTTAAAATAAAAATTTTAAGATAAAAAATTTAAATTTTAAAAATTGACCAATTTATTAAATTATACAATATATTATATACGTGGAATAATTTGTTTTGATTTTAGCGACATATTTTAGTTGATTAATTTACTAAAATTATTTAAAAATTAATTAATTAATTATTAATAATAACATATTATAATTAAAAATAAAATTTAATTTATTGTTTTTTATTTTCTCATTTTAATTTTAATTTTATTTATAAAAATGAAAAAAATAAAAAACAAAAATGAAATTTTGTCAAAGCCCGTGCACAAGCGTGCCTTAAGTGCACAAGCGTGCATGTTTCATAAGAGAGAGGAGAGAGCGGCTGGTTCGCAGTTTGACTATGGCTAATGGTACATAATTTTTTGAATTAAATAAAAGCACATCTTTAAATTTGAAAAAAAATGACTACGTTTTGATCTTAGACAGAGTAGAACAGAGTAAAATTAGATAAAAGATTAGGATTGAATTTGTATATCACCCCTACATAGAAATATGTACATCTAGAAGCACCATGTGTTGAAATGGATCAAAATTTCGGCACATTACCCTCAAAATTCATGAAAAGTTGGTGGATAATTAACTTAAGAGAAAACAGCAAAGATGAGAATAGCTACGCCCACCAAACCGAAGTTTCTGATTAAATAAAAAAAAGTAGAGCCAAAAGAGAGTGCAGAGAAAGAGACAAACAATCAGCCTAACACCACAAGCAAGAAAAGCCCTTTACCGACATTTTAGTCGGAACCAGTAGCGCTGCTTTCTCAAGCTTTTGTTTGCTTCCAGGAAAGAAGTAAAAAGGATAAAAGACAAAAACTTTGATTACCTGGGTTGTGACTATGAGAATCCAACTACCAAAGAAGGAGATACTCCTCTGATAAAAGGCCTTGATTATGTTCACAATCATAACAGCATATGCATTTCCATTTCCAAATGCACTCCCAGCGTTAGCAAATATCGATATAAGTACGTGTTCCTTCATGTTGAACGGACCCGGGTTCAAAGAAAACAACTTGGACCCGAACCCTGGAATCTGAAACTTGGTGGTTGGCAATACAGACGCCAGAAACCGGCCTATGGGGAGAGTAGCTACTTGGACAGTGATTTGGGAGATGATAAGAGGCTCAGTTCTGTAAGAGAAGAATTGGTTGAGAAAAGAGAGAAGGGCACATGACAGTAGGCCTAAGAACCACATCCTGAAGGTCCACACCGGCAAGGTTGGATCGTCGGTGTTGAGAACGGTGAGCCGGACTTGTTCAATGGGAGACACGTCATCGTCTTTCACGGTAAAGCGTGCTTCTTGGTCAGGGTGTTTGATGGTGGAGAACGGGGTTTCCACTTGAAGACTGCCCATTTTGAGAGTGGTGAGAAATGAAGAGAAGGTTAAGTTTTTGCAACTGAAGAAAAGACTTTATGAGTAGATACTGAGAGATAAGCTTAATATAAGCATAATAAAGTCTTGGTCTTCTAACGACGACGACGATATATACCCATCATATCTTTATTTAAAAAAAAAATCGGTGCTGCTGTGCACGGTGTGAATAGGTAACAAGTGAGAATAGAAAGAGTGTGGAGTTGTCTTCTTTTGGATGGACGTGGTCCCTGGAGAAAGCCGAGATTATTAAATGTTTACTCAACTTGTGTCATTGAGCAGTAAGTCAGAAGGAGTGTCTTAGTCTGAAGATAAGTTTCCACGGTTTGGGACTGAATTTCCCAGAAGGGGCTTAGTCTGAAGATAAGTTTCCACGGTTTGTGACTGAATTTCCCTTCACATCTTGCATCACCTATATTCATTCTATAGTTCTTGGGTTCAAATAAGAACATGAACGAGGTTTAATGGATTTTCGATTCAGTGATTGAGTCGACTTACTCTCTTAGTTCATACTTTGTTGGATGAAGAAAGGAAATAGTAATAGATGAAGAAATTTTTCTCTCTGTCGGTTGTGTTCCTAACTCTCTTATTTTTTTTCCTTTTTTCTTACCCAATATATCAAACCCTCGATTATTTTGATGCGCTTGTGTTTTAATCGTACGAGAGAATGAGAAATCTTTTTTAGTGTTAAATCATGAACACGAGATATGACCTTTAATGAGTTTGTTCCTCTTTCTTAGTTCTTTTATTAGTTTCCTTTTCTAGGTTGATATAATATTGATGAATATTTTTTTGAAAAGTTAAAATAGTATTGAAATAATAAATGAAATATAGAGTTGTCTCGTCCAATACAAACTACAAAGACATCAAGCTTATAGAGCATAAAAGCAAACGACACCTTATAGCTCAGTATTAAAAACGACTATGTGGAAGGCTTAACAAAACAACATAAAATGCTTCTCTTTAGGGTAAGCAATGAATCCTCTTTTGGATGCGTCTTTAAAGGCTTCCAAATTAGGGCTACTTGAGTCGCATATCCTCTCTTCCTCAGACGATTAGCAGCAAGGTAAGGCTATTTGTCTTGTCGTTGTTACTTCGTTTTGTTCTTTGTCAAAGGAGTCTCTAATTCTTGTTCCTTATGGATCCCTTTCGCTACGTGGATGAGTCTGGCTTGGATATGAGAAAACAGTGAAGCCATTTCTGTAATTAGGAGGTGGAGGAGAATCCTCACAAGGTAGGAAATTTCTTCATCTCCATAGTTTCATTCAGAGTCAATCTTCTTTCTGTAATTGTTTTTAATTTCCTCTCTTAAGCCGATGCTTCCAGTTTCCTTGATGAGCGCTCAGTCTTTGAAGGTGAGAGTCACATCTGTTGTAGGCAGGTAACAAGTCCTATCCTCTTTCCATCTTTTAAGTACCCCAGTTCAGTATTACTAGTTGATTCTCCACGAACTTGCTAGATTAGGGCTTAAATCTGCTGACATAGTTGAATAGAGAATTTTCTCTTTGATTACACCGATCAGAGATTTGAGAACCTCATCTCTTGTGGTTGCCTTGTGTTGGAATCTCCTATTATTTCTCTCTCGCCAAATCTCCTTGATGGAGGAGGCAAAAGAGATGATATATATATATGCTCAGTGTATTTAGGAGTGTTGGTCAATTTCAGAAGCCATTCAAGTCTGTTGTGAAAGTTGCACCTGAATTAGGGGTAAAATTTAGTGCCTTTATCCTGTCCCAAATGAACTGTGAGAAGGGGCATCTGAAGAAAAGATGATTCCTTGATTCTGATTCTCTCTCATATAGGATACAATTTGAATCGATGGTCATAAAGTGTATTCTGTTTGTAGTACTTAACTTGTTAAGTACTGTAAGCCATAAAGGTATCAAAGGAGCTCGGCATGAGGGACTTATGCCAGACTATAGGAAACCAAGTTTGTCTTGAAATGTTACGATTCTGCAATTTCCTGAATTTTGAAATGCTGAAGTTAATAGGAGGCAGGTTGAGGTAATTAAATGTATCCTCTCTTTGTAGGTTCGGTTGATATCTAGGTGTTAGGTACTGTAGCTCAGCTGGGAAGTTCCATTGACCTCTAAGCAGTAAAGAGTTTACCTTTGCATTGATAGAAAGATCAGACCATAGTCGAAGGGCTTGAGGATGTCTGCTTAGGGATTCTTGCCCTATCCAATTGTTAAACCACAAATAAGCCTTTTCTCCATTCTCAATCTTTCATGAGACTATAGGTTCAAGCATGGGTCTAAGTTTCAATAGCTGGGCCAAGGGCCATGAGAATGAAGGTTTAATAGGGATAGACCAATTACTTGCGCCTTTTAGAATATAGATGTGCACCCATCTGATCCATAGAGATTTCTTTTCTATGCGAATATTCCAGAGGTTTTTGATCAAAGCTGCTATATTGAAAGAGGCAATTGAAATCAGTTCTAATCTCCCTTCTTCTTTCCTTTTGCAAACTTCTTGCCATTTAACCTTAGCAAAATGGCTATCAGAATTCAGGTTTCCCTATAGGAATCTTTAGAATAGCTTCTCAATAGTTTTGATGACTCCTTTAGCTAGTGAGATATTTGAGGATCAATATATATGAAGGGAGTTCAGCACTGCTTTGATAAGTTGTAGTCTCCCTCAAAAAGAGAGTACTCTATTAGTCCACATTTCCAGTCTTTTCTAAATCTTATCTAGCAATGGCTGACATTATGAAAATTGTATTCTTTTTGTGGTAATGGGTAGTCCCAAGTAGGTCAGTGGGGCTGCTTTTTTGATCATTCCAATAATTTGGGAGATTCTATTTTCTATCATGTTTGCCCCTGCAGCTAATACATACCGACTCTTAGTAAAATTAATCTCCAAACCTGATAGACCCCTAAATTCAGTCAGAGTTGCCATAACTAGCTCAATAGACCTGTCATGCGCCTTAGAGAAAAGCAGCAGGTCATCCGCAAAACATAAGTTGATCAGCCCTACCTTCTTGTGTTTAGTGTGATATTTGAAAAAATTGCTATTTCCCACCTTCTGTTGGATTAGTTGAGTTAGGATTTCCATGTAGATAATAAAGAGATATGGGAAAATAGTCTTAAGCCACTTGCACTCTAGAAAGAATCCATTAGAGTACCATTAAATAGAATGGAGTAAGTAGGAGTAGTAATACATTCCTTAACCCAATTGACAAAGAACTCAGGGAACCTTAAAAGTCTTAAAGTCTGTAGGATGAAATCCCATTCAACACGATCAAAGGCTTTCCTAAAGTCCATCTTTATGATACAATTTGGTGGGTTGTTCTTCTTTTGATATCCTTTTATCAATTCCTGAACCATAGGAAAATTATCATCAATTCTTCTACCTTAGAGGAAAGCACTCTGTTATTAGAGATCAGCAAATCTGAACCAATTTCAGCCTATTAGCTAGAATTTTGGAAATGATTTTATAGAGAAAATCGAGACATGCAATAGGACTATAGTCATCCAAAGTAGAGGAATAAGAGGTTTTAGGAATTAAACAAATGTGGGTTTTGTTTATCTCCTTCAGTAGAATCCCATTGGTGAAAAACTCCAGCACTGCTTTCTTCACTGTAGGCCCAATATCTGACCATGTCTTTTGCAAGAAATAACCATTAAACCCATCAAGACTTGGGGACTTATTTGGATGCATCTAGAATACCAACTCTTCTATTTCTTTATCTTCTACTGGTTTGATGAGAGCTGCAGCTTGATCCTGGGAAATCTTGTTATGAATAATGGAATCAAGAGGAATAGAATTAGTAAGGTTTCAAGAGGATCCATAGAAATTCCTATAGTATCTTTCTGTTTCCTTAAGAGAGCAGATTCTGTTAGCATTCCTTCTGGCTAGTACTGAATTGAAGAAAAATCTTGAGCACTTTTTACCCTCTTTTAGCTAATTAACCTTGGCTCTTTGCTGCATTAGACTGTTATCATCCTTTGTTTTAGTAAGATAGGACATCAATAGGGACTTCTCAGCATTCAATAGGCTAAAATTGGTAGGATCTAAGTAAATTTTCTGTTGAACAATCTCCAGTTTCTCTCTAGCTTTAGTAACTGCTTTCTGAGTAGAAAAAGGTCTTCTACTCGTTAATATTTTCATCTCCCTCTTGATAGCTTTAAGCTTCTGGACACAAACAAATTGGTGAGTATCTATAACCGTAGCTTCCAATCCTTTATAAAGAACCTCTACAAATCCCTCCTCATTAATTAATTAATAGGTTGTTAAACCTAAAAGGCCCTCTTCAACTCTGATTTTGAGTTAGTATTTCAACTTGCATAGGTGTAAGATCAGAGAATAAGGAGTCTAGGAAAGAAGTTACACTATTTGGAAAACGTGTAATCCAATCATTGTTCACCATAGTCCGATCAAGTTTTTTCTTCAATGCCCATCTTCCCCTCTGCTTATTACTCTATGTATGGAAATTCCCTTGTGTCTTTAGATCAAAAATTCCCAACTGACCTACACAGTCATTGAAATCAGAAAAGAAATTTCTCATATTGAATTACCTTCAGCTTCTGTTCTGTATAAAGTAGAATTAAAATCTCCGCTGAAACTAAATTAAGCTATCCCATAACTGCTTCCTTTGGAATGCATGATTAGAGCCATTGATAAAGGGTGCAAATGTATCTACATTTACCTGAGACAATTTGCATTTTAGGTGTATGACTTGTGTCTCTGTAGTAACAACTTGAATATCCACCAAAGTAGGATCATATCCGATGATGATTCTCCCATATCGATGGGTTTGAAGGTTGAATATGAATTTCCATTGTGATCCAAGATTATTCAGTAATTTGAGGTTTTCATATCTAATTTTAGTCTCTAAGAGAGCAAAAATCTATGGCTTTATGATATAGACAAAAATCCCTTAAAGCTGAAAGCTTTTTAAGGTAGTTGATTCCCTTCACATTCCATGTTAAGATCTTCATAATCAAGCAAAGTTGGTTTTGGAGCCCTTCCTCTTGCTCCTGCTAGTTTTCCTTTTAGCGACTGCCAAAAATTCGCTAATATTAGGGTTCTCCTCCTTATTTTCCACAATAGTACTTATCAATTCATTTTGATCAAGCCCTTTAGTATTATATTTAGGAGTGGTTGTTGGATTTTCAATCAGTTGCGCCTTATGCCTATCATCCACAGTAACCTCTTTTCCTTTATCTTTGGCATTTGCTATTGAGGATTCTCTGCCCCCTACATCACACTCACTCTCCAGTTTCCCATCCTCCTCTAGTACATAGTCACTGCCTAGTTTCACATCTGCCACTGTTGTTTTCCCTTCGCCTTCTAGTTCACTTTTTTCGTGACCATCTTCAAGTATGGTCATGGGTATGTTTTCCTCATTCTATTATACCTCTGTGTTTATGAGATTTTCACCCATCAGCTCCTCATAGTCCCCTCTAATAAAAGTCTTACCCATAGGTATCCACTTTTTACCTTCCGCAATTAGGGACGGCTTCCATTAATATTGGACTCTCACATTATCCTCTTATAAGGACCCATCTAGCCCCAATCTCATAATGGGGATAGATTCCGGTAAACATTTAGAAAGATCCATATTAATACATATTCTGGCATATCCCAACCTTCTTCTATTTGCAATATTGTCATCCAAACATAGAGGTTTTCCTAGGAAACTAGCAATCATACTTAAGCCTTTTGTTGTCCAATATTCAAGGGGGACATTAAAGAGATTTACCCACATTGACGTTGATCTCTTGTCCTTGCAATCCATCTGAAATCTTGGATGCCATGGCTGCAAAAATAAAGGGAAGTTTGCAACATGCCATAACCCTTCTTCTACCACTTTCAAAGCTTATGCTTTAGATGTAAAAATGAATAGAACATATTAATCTTCTGCAATAACCACCTCCACAAATCCTTTGTTCTTCTATACTATTTGTGCCCATCTTTGAATGATTGGAAAAGCAGGTCTTTTACCCCAAAAAAACCCAATGAGAGAGTTTTCCTAGGATTTGACCCCCTCTTATAACGTTTCTCTGCCTGGAAAGACAATAGTTCGGCCATCTTCTGTCTTAAGAGGGCAGAAATGCAGAGGTCTGCAGAACCACCCACCACTTGCTTCTAGGTTCTCCTCTCCGTTGAAGGGCTGGAAGGAGGGGGAGATGTTAAAAGAATGGTTGGCATGTGGGAGGGGTGAAGGGGGGTGTTTGCTGCTAGTGTTGGCGAGTTTACAGAGGGTAAAGGGGTTTGGGTTGTGCCTAGGATGGTTTTCTCAGCAGCACCTTGGGCAGAAGATGGAGAGGGTAAAGGAGGCAAATCCTTCTTTGCATTGGGTTGTTTTGTTATGATGGAAGGGTTCTACTGAACTTGCATTATGGAAAGGTGGTAAGATAGTGTCTAGAAAAGGAAAGTCAATGCATGTGGAAAAAAGGTAGGGAAAAGATGTTGGGAATTTAGACCTCCCAAACCCACACCCAAGGATATTTCATAGACAAAAATAGCAAAAAATAGAAAAATAATAAAAACACAAGAGAATTTACGTGGAAACTCCTAAACCGGAGAAAAAACCACGAGTACCAAGAAGCAAATCCACTATGTGAAAATTATTACAATCACACAATTTTCTTCTCGCCCAATACCCCAATACACCAATACATCTACAAAGAAATACCTAAAATAAACTCTTCAACTCTTATCTCAAAAGAGGAATTTAACTAGAGTCAAAATTGTTATAAAATTTTTTGACTTTGTATTGGTGCACTAACCAAGGAGGTAGCACCCTCCTTATATAGGCAAGAGCCTTGTCCCAATTATTTTTCCCAACTAATATAGGATAAACAAAGGAGTCAAAACTCAACAATCTCCACCTTGGTGAGTTTGGTTAATCCCACAAACACACTTCACCTCAATGAAGATCTCCTGAAAATAACATAACTCTCAATGTAGAGAATTATCATGTTTCACAGCATCATGCTCAACCATCAAATCATACCCACTCTGAATAATCAATTTCAAGCCTTCTACTTCGGCACATGTCGAAAATCACCTTGCTAAAAAAATTATGGTGCAACTCCCATGTTTAGCTTTCCTGGAAGTTCATCAGCCATTGATATAAATTCCACCACACATTTTGCATCAATGTCAAACCAATGACCATGTGCAAACTTGTAGACCCACTAACAGTAACACATCCTCTATCATGGAAACTTTGGGATTAGCCGAATGTCATGAGGCTGTACATGCTTCCTTTTAAAGAGCAAAATCATCATCCATGGAGGCAATGTTAGTGACATTGTCAGTCTCTCTATTAACTGACCCAGAGCCTCTTGCCGAACCTGCTCCACCTCTCGAACAATTTTTCTTCAAGTGCCTAGATTGTCCACATGTCCAGTATACTATATTTTTCTTCACGGAGTTCTTCTTCCTATATCCAGCTACCACCAGAGCTGAGTCTTCAAGAGGAACATTTCTTCCACCACCCAGTCTTCTCTTTTCTGAAAAGAGTTTTCTTGTAACTTCAGAAAAATTATCTTCTCCTTCCCATGAATCATAATAGGTTTCAGGTGTTCATAGGAAGGTGAAAGAGACCAGATGAGTCTCAAAGCTTGATCCTCATCATATTTATTAACTCCAATGGTCTCCAGTTTAGAGACGATCTAATTGAGAACACTTAAATGATCTGAAATTGTATTACCTTCCCTCATCCACAGTGTATGAAACTGCTCTTTCAGGTGCACCTGATTTGAGATGCCCTTTGTTTGATACAACTCCTCGAGCTTTTCCCAGACCTTCTTTGTCGCAGATATTCCATGCACATTCGCAAGGACATTCTTGGCCAAACACAGTCGTATCCCACTTACCGCTCCAAATCCAAATCCTCCCAATCTTCATCGCTCATACTAGATCTGTCCGTACTAGTTATTTTGCCAATATCATTAGTAGTAGTGCTGATATCAGGGATTTGTCTATCTTTCAATGCCTTGTGTAACCCTGACTGAAGCAAAATGTCTCTGACTTGCACTTGCCACAAGCCAAAATTGATTCTCCCATCGAATTTCTCCACCTTAAATCTGACAGAATTCGAAGCCCTATTTCCTGACTTTTTTTATGTACTTTTGCCTTGATGAATTTACCGTACAAATGAATAGTAGACTAGGTAAGTTCCTAGGAAAGAAAGATGGGTCACAAACGGACACACTTAAGTACCAAGTCTTTCCTTAGCCAGAGCTTTCTTAGACATGCACTTCCACACTACCTTACCAAAGCTCTACCGCACCAAATGAACCTTTCTAAAAAAAATCTTTTCTAGTGTTAAAAATCAGTTAAAACTGCGACCACAAAGCACTCAGAATTTTCAAGAAAAATACACCTTGGCTCTAATACCAATTGTTGGGACTTTAGACCTCCCAAACCCACACCCAAGGATATTTCATAGACAAAAATAGCAGAAAAAAGAGAAACAAGAACAACACAAGAGAATTTACGTGGAAACTTCCAAACCAGAAAAAAACCACGGACACCGAGAAGAAATCACACAATTTTTCTTCTCACCCAATACCCCAATGCACCAATACATCCACAAAGAAATACCCAAAACAAATTCTCCAACTCTTACCTCAAAAGAGGAATTTAACTATAGTCAAATTTGTTATACAAATCCTTGCCTTTGTATTGGTGCATTAACCAAGGAGGTAGCACCTCCTTATATAAGCAAGAGATTTGTCCTAATTATTTTCCTCAACCAATATGGGACAAACAAATGAGCCAAAACTCAACAAAAGAAATGAGTGAAAAGCCCTTATTTTAGATCTGTTCTAGTCTGGGGGAAATGGTGAGAAGGATGAATGAAGGAAGGAAGGCGGATGGAAAGAATAATCAGAGAATACAGAAAGGTGGTGTGGCTATCCGAGAGAAGAAAGGAGAGTTGACAGTAAAGGATGAGAAGCAAGGATCTTGAGCTAGTGTGGGCTAGAGTTAGAGAGAGGATAGAGCATCTCTAACCTATAGTTTCTAACAGGAGCTACCCAATATTGATGAATATTTTTGCTACTTAACTGGGAGGAGAGAACTCCAACGGCGACCCATTTCTCCTTGCGTTCAATTTGGGGGTTTGGGGCTCCCTCTAAACCACAAAAGAAGACCCATTTCTCCTTGCGTTCAATTTGGGGGTTTTGCGTGGAGTCCGGAACTGGAAGGATTGGGTTTTCTAGGGTTTTTGGTGGTGGTAGACTTGGGCTTGTCGTGCGATGCGAGAAGAGGCTTATCGTGGTGATATGGTTTCGAAACTACTGTCGCTTCTTAGAAGTAACCTTGACAAAAGCATTTATCACCAAGACATTTAAGAACTTGAACTCCAGGTTTATCTAGAAGACATTCCTTTTTTGTCATTTGATTGTTTTCCTTTCGTGTGCACAATGTGAAAATTTTGCAAAGTTTCCATTATTTTCTATGAGAAGTGGATCGTGGCTTCAAGGGAGGATTTTTCTCTCGGTTGTCGAGTGTCTGTATGATTTTGCGAGTGTAAGTTTTGGGATGGAATCATGGATCTGTTTGATTTGAGTTTGGTGAGGTTTAGGGTTTATGTTTGGCATGAAACACTACTAGCTGTAACCTTCCTGTCAGTTGATAGCAGCTTTCTTGCATGATAAATATAAACATATATACCATTTAAAATCTCTTCCCATCTTTTTAGTTTTGTTTTGCAATTCTTCTCTTGCTCTGTTCTCTCTGTTTTCGCTAATTCTCTGGGGTGCTAGTAGGCTATAGAAGTCAAAGATCACAATGAAGGTACTTTCATTTTGTCTCTTGTTTTTCCCCATTACTTAGTTCATAGCTTATTATAAGCTTCTTCGTCTCTTCACCTTCATAAGTTTTGTGCATTTCGTGGACCAAATTGATCTCTGGATAAGAGATATGTTTCCTTTGATTTATTAATCGATTCATTTGTTTGTTTGTTTGTTTATTAGATTTTGCATTCTGCGAAATTCTTCTGTTAAGTAAGTTTTATAGGGAGATTTAAAGGTCGTGTTTCTCATATGTTTTGGCTCAAGAGGAAGACATAAGAGAGAAGTCAAAAGTGTTGGATTTAAGAAAGCAAGAGCAAAAGTGTCATCTCTTGATTGCTTTATGTCATCCCTAGCTTCATGTTTTTATGGCATTTCTTGTGTGTTAACGTTTTCTATTTTTAAAGGCATTTACTGGGTTATAGGTAGGAATTGTTGGCCTGTGTTTCTATCTCTGATTCATTATAAGAAGGTTTGGGTTTTTCGTCGTCTTCTGTTGCTTTGGCGATCTCCCTCATTTGCGCCCTCATGGCGGCACTCTTCCTTTGAAGGTTTTCCTCATTGCCCTTTTTGGATCTAGATCCATTTGATGCGTTTATCTATTTTCTATATGTTTTGCATATGTTTTTGCATGTTTTGGATTGATTTTTGTGTTATTGTTTGAGAAAGATGCTAGCTTTAAATCTGAGGATTGGATTTTCTGTGCTAGAGTGTGGTTGTGATATTGGATCTGTTACTGATTATCAACTACCGGTTCATATCTACTTCTGATGATTATTTGTTTTCATGTTCGTCTCTGCTTATATTGTTTGATATCGGCTATTTTCAATGTGTTATTGTTTTCAATGGTCGTCTCTACTACCGGTTCATATCATAGTCAAGAAGATATCGGCTGTTTCCATATTCTTTGTGATGCCATACAGGTTAAATGAGATTACAAGTTATATTGACTATGATC
>JAOTJB010000209.1:36851983-36890240 GCA_027123815.1 Erythroxylum minutifolium | reverse complement strand
GTAAAACCTAATATATATATATATATATATATATATATATATATATAGGTTCATATGAACAGAAGACTAAATTCAAGAGTTTTGGTGAATAATATGACGACAATAATGATTATACCAATTGAAATGTTAATAGCTTTAGCAAAAGAAGATACTAACCTTATCCTAACTAAAGTATATGTTATCGCATTCAATGGTGAAACTATTGAGCAAGTTTTATATAATAATAAAACTCTCAATACCAACAAGTATACGAATCACATCTTATAGTTCTAAGGTTATCATTTCCACAAGGACTATTGACACTTAAAATTTTGAATAAGAACTTTATCTAAGGTACTAAGAATTGATCTGAATTAAAATAAACAATTGAAAGTAAAACAATTAATAAAATGAAAAAAATAAATATTAAAACAGTTGAGCTGCCAATGAAATTGAGGTTGATCAAAGTTGAAGACTAAGGAATTATTCTATCCTTATTCTGATTCCTTTTATCTTGTTGATTAAATTTAGTTTTGATCTAAGATATCATAAAATTTTGATTACTTTCTCTTAATATCTAATCAAATAACCCTAATCAAATCCAATAATCATAAAGAAGTAATCTCTCGATTCACAAAACAACTCATAACTTTTTCAATTAGATCTGCAGCAATCTTATAGGTAATTAATTTCATAGTTAAGATCTCTCTTTGTTGACAGTTTATATTATAATTGTAAGTCTATTAAGTTGCTAACCCTCTTTATACAAGCTCACACTAATTACTTTATTCACACTCAATTTATTACCAAGTATAATCATAACAATTATCATAAATATTGATAGATGTATTGAAATCAATAACAAATGAGGCCCAAAAATTAATTCAAGAACATTCCTTAATAGGGATTTAGAAAACCATAATCATATTAAATATCTTAGAAATTTAAATAAAAATCTAAGACAATGAAAGAATTAAAGGAAAAGAAAGAAAAACTAGTTTGTGTCTTGAGCTGGGGATCTAGAATTTCTTTGAAGTTCTTCTTAATTTTTTTCTCTTTATCTTCTTTGATGTAATGGTTGCTGCCTTTTTTTTTTCTTGTTCTTAAATAGTTCATGAGGCCTATAGGGTTCTTTCTAAGGTTTCCTCACTTAATTTGGTTCCAAAAATAGCTATAAACCTAAAAGATAAGAAAAAAGTTGCACCTAGAAATCTCCTATCACGTTTGTGCTCTTTGAGTCACAACCGTGTTCCTATTATTTCCATCTCTGTCATAATCATGCTCAATTGTGCTTGATCATGACAGAGAGGGAAATAGTAGGAACACGATTTTGACTCAAAGGGCATAAACGTGACAGATCGTGACTACTTTAAGCTTCGTCCATCTTCTTCATTCTTTAATTTCCTGATTTCTAACACTCATAAAACATCAAACATAGCCTAAAACATAAAATTAAGATCCAATTATTGCTATAAACCAAAAAAAACACTTAAAACACATACAAACATTAACAATAACACAATTCTAAGTCTATACATATGATAATCATCTAAGAATACTTAAAAACACATTTAAATACCTAGAAAGACATAATATAATCAACACCTATCAACATTCCCATACTTAAACTTTTTCTTATCCTTAAGTAAAACTAAAAACATAAACATACAAAACGTATAGATACATAATCACTCAATCTTGCAACAATGCAATAATGGTATAATGTTATCAAATCTTATGAAATTAACTAATGTTAAACATTAATCACTCAAAAAGTGCCAACATACTAACTTATTCTTTTCACGTTTAAGTGCTTCAATATGAATATATATATCAATAAAAATTTTAACAACCTTTTCAAACACTTATGGCACTTATAAGAATGCATTTACTATTATTGATAAATCAAAAGGCAAACTATCATTAAGTAAACTTTCATGAAAATTCTTATTATTTTTAAAAGATCAGTAGGTGTATTTATTGAAACACCATTTTTTCAAAGATTTTCTTTAACAATAACCTATTATTTCAATGTGAAGGCAAACATTTTGTCATTAATGCCCCCTGTTACTCAATTATTTCACATTTTTATTTACTAGTGGGAATGTCATTGTATCCTTTTGACGTGAAGATAAACATTTTGTCATAAATGCCCCCAGTTACTTAACTAGATCACAATATACAACTAGCTACTAGCTTTATTTATAACCCAACTTTTTAAGAAAGGGCCAGCTGAATATTTTTAAAAAAAATTTTGTAGCTTAGTTTATTTTTAGTCAACTACTCTCATGAAAGGGTACTAATAATGCTAACCAATTCAGTTGAATATTCCTAAAGTGAAAATAGGTTTCATATCCTAATTAACATACATATTCATCCCTAAGACATTCAAAACACAAAATTTACAAGTTACTATGCTCAATTCAAATGACCATGTTCAAAATAAGCCCAGTTCTATTAAAATTTTTCCATTAATACATTAACACAATGCTCACATTACAGTTTCATCCTGATAGAAAAAATAACATAATGCAAATACAAAATTCACACACTTGATATATGAAAATGCAAAAATCATACAAAATTGATATAAATGCAAATTTCATACATAATAAATATAAATGAAAATTTCGTACATAATTTATATGCAATTGTATATACATCCCTACACTTGAATAACACATTTTCCTCAATGTGGAAAACAAACTAATACAAATAAAGATAAATAAAAACAAAGAAAAAGTTAGAGTAAGAAAACTTATAGTGATTGAGGTGGTTATGACATTGGTGATGGAATTTGGAGGCACCTTCTACCATAAAGATCCAACACTTCACTCCTTATAAAATAAACATAAGAAAAATAAAAATAACTAGGTACTAACAAAATAAAATAAAAATCTCTTAATTCTTGTGTTGTCTCCCAATTAGTGATTGTTTAACGTTATTAGATTGACGCATTCTTCACGTTTACACTCAATCTAGGTTTATTAAGAGTGACTTGCTTCCACCCATTTTGCCCAATTTCAGTTTAGTGGCTTATAAATAAGATACATGTTTCAATATAATAAGAAGGATGTTATTAATAAAATTAAGAAATCCAAGTAAGTATTGCAATGCCCTTTGTAGAACAAATTGTCAATAATATAAAGAATGATGAAACTCCCTGAATCTTCGGTTAAATCCGTCAGTTTGTCCTGTAATAAGATGAACTGCTCTTCTTCTTTTACAATCACCATCGTCCCCTTTTCTGCTTTTGCTTCTTGAACAAAGACTTCCATAGCTTCTTCAACGTTTATGTCCTTTTTCATTTATTTTTTGTCCTTTGCTACTTCCACTTCTTGAATCGAGACTTCCTTATATTTTTCAAGCTCTATGTCAACTATCATCTACTCCTCTTCCTCTTTGTCATCCTTTGAAGATTCAACAACATCAATTCTCATGAATGAACTGCCCTCCTTTGGATTCTTTAATACCTTATTCAAATTGAATTCCACTTGTTCGTTATTAATCTAAAGGATAAGCTTCCTTCATGGACATCTACCAAAGCTCTTCTAGTGGTCAAAAAGGGTATACCAAGAATTAGTGGACAAGTTTAATCCTCTTGAAAGTCTAGAAGAACAAAAATATATAGGAATGATAAACTTTTCCACTTTTACAGGCACATCCTCCACCACACCAAACGTTTTCTTTATTGATTGATCTACTAGCTGAATAAGCATGGAAATTAGCTTCACATCTCTTACCCTGAATTTCTTGAACATTGACAAAAGGCATAAGATTAATACTCACACCTAACTCATATAAACATTTAGAAAATCCTAAATTACTAACTACATAGGGTCTAGTAAAACTCCTAGGATCTTTCGACTTTAAAGGCTTGTGGTTGGTAATTATGGAGCTGTAGCTTTTCGTTATGGAGACCATTTTATTGTCATTCCAAGTCTACGTGTTTGAGAAGATTTCTTTGAGAAATTTCACATACTAAGGTATGCTCTCTAAAGCCTCCACAAAGGGCAATGTAATTTGTTATTCCTTCAGCTTTTTAACAAACTTTATAAATTATGTGTCCAATTTTTTCTTCTGAAGTCTCTGTGGAAAAGGTATTTTTGGTAGATATAGAGGAGGAGGAACATAAGGAGGATCCTCATTCTTATCTTCATCCTTTTTCTTCTGCTCTTACCCTTCTACAAGGTGAGATTTAGCTTGGTTTCTGGTAGTTCTTCTAGCTCTTTCCTACTCCTAAGTGTGATAGCCTTAAATTGCTCCCTTAAATTTATTTCCATATTGCTCGGAAGACTCTCCAAACTTTTTCTAGATAATACATTCGCAAGCATTTGAACCACTAGATCGTGAATAGAAGAGGTATAATTCTTCGCTACTTGTTTAAAGTTCCCTACTAGACCCGTGATCTTGTTTATTAACTAATCCATCTTTAAATCCCATAAGTAAATTAAGTTCCTGTAGTGTTAGACTAAAAGAAATTTGGGTGTTTTTACCACCTAGTATTGTAAGAGTTTGAATAAGGATTGTTACCTCCTTGACCAAATTATACTCCCATAAAGTAGGATTGCCCCATGATGTTGTTTTACACTAGGAAACAATTAGCTGTTATATAGTTCTCTTGTCCATATAGCTCGCATCCATATTGAATTGCTTCGAATGGAGAGAAATAGGTGTCCATCAGGATGTTCAATTGTTTAGTTAGGTTGGCGATCTCAACCTCCAATGCTATCATTAAATCTATAATAATCATTCCTTTTGGATCCAGGAAAGCTTACTGCTATCTACTTCATTCCGATGTCCACAGACAACTATTATTCACCATCTTTCATTCTCCATCTCTTTTAACAGGTTGTATGCCTCTTACACTAGTGATCATTTAATTCTTTGATGATTGGCATTAATCCCTAGCCTTACAAAATCCAAAAGGGTACTTTTCCCCTCTTCGTGATCTAATTCCTCCGTCATCTTTCTTTATATCACTTTTTGGCATTTAGCTTTTCAAATTTCTCATTTTTGCTTTGGGTTGTCTGGAGTTGTTATTTAACATCTTTGAATTCTTTTGTAAAATTTTTCTTTATTATTTCATTGTTTTCAGGCACTTGTACTCACATAAGAAATGTATTAAATCCTTAAATCAAAGGACTTCAAATTGTATATGATGTTAAAAGTCTTAGATAATGGAACCAAAAACTTCTTCACATATAATAATAAAACTATTAATACCTACAAGTATAGGGATCGTATCTTATAGCATTAAGATTATCATTCACACAAGGACTACAGACACTTAACAATTAGAATAAAAACTTTTTCTAAGGTACTAAGAATTAATTTGAATTAAATAAACAAGTAAAAGTAAAGTAACTAATAAAACGAAATAAGTAAACAATAAAACAGTTGAGCTGCTAATGAAATTGAGATTGCTTAAAGTTGAAGACTTAGGAACTATTCTATTGTAACATCTTGTTTCCATTACTAAAGGTTAGAACCCTATATTTCTGTACATGAGAAGTAGTATTGAGAAATTAGGAGCATTTCATACTCATGCATAACATCAGCATACATAAATGTGATTATTGATTTTCTATACACATTACAATGATTGTACATGCACTCAAATGACATTTTTTAGGTATAAATGATTTTAAAGTAATTATGATGTGAATAGTGAATATTTTGTCTTGAAAATTGATTTAGTGAGTATAAATATTAATTTAGAATTTTTAGTGAAAGTTGGAAAAAATTTTGAAATTATGTGAATTTTTGGACTAGGAAAATTTTCAAGTGACAAAACAATTGATTTATGGTAATATAAATAAGTGTTAATTGGTAGTAGAAATTATTGACAAGTGACTATAGGATCTAATGACAAGTGTTATAAAAAATTAGAAGCTAATTGGATTAGAAATGGGAAGACAAATGGACTAATTATGAATGAGGACCAAGTGGAACCATGGGGAGGTGACAAGTGGCAAGTGACAATAACCTAATGACAGACCATCTTTCATTTTCTTCTTTGGTTTCATTTCATTCTTCATCTTCAATTCTTCTTCTCCATCTCACGACACTCTCTTCTCCAAGCATCCCATGTCGAACCTTGTTTTCATCCATCACTTGCTACTTTCATTTTCGTTGACTTCATCTTCTTGTTACTAGAAAAACCTAATCTTCCAACCCTCCATGATGATGATCGTGTAGCATAAGGAGTTAAGGTTTCTTGGAGTTATTGAAGAAACTTAGAGTTCAATCAAATAAGTAGCATATTAATCTTCATGGGTTGTTATAAATGAATCAAATATGGTGATTATTTTGATATTAAATGATTATGAAAATGGTGATGAATATATGTGTAACATGGATGAAGAATGCATATACTTATGTTCTATTTTGTGTATATGATGAGTAATAATTTATAAAGTGTTATAAGGATGTTTTTGGGATAGATTTATAGTGTAAATGATGTATGAAAATGATCAAAAATGTTAACGAATGTATGGACATATTCATGGCTTGTTTTTGTGTTTACGGTGAATAACAAATTATGAGTGTATTAAATATGTTTTTGAAATGGATTGGCTATGGAAATGGTGTTTGAATTAGAATTGAAAGTTGAGAAAAGGAGATTTGTAGATGACCTAATTTTGTGTATAAGATGAGTGCAGGAATTTGATGGATGAAAATATATGATTGTGTTCTATTTTTAAAGGTATGAAAACCATGAGTTATAAGTTGTTAAGTGAGGAAATAGATTGAGCTTTGAAGTTGAAGAAGAGGCAAGTGTAGTTCTTGAAATGAGAATAACTAGGACTTATGAGTGATAGTGAATGATAGATGATATGTTCTATTTTTGTATGATTAATGAACCTTAAGTTATGAGTGTCTTATGAGTGGTATTGAGATAAAATTGAGGTAAAAATGATGAGGTTATGTAGTCTAAATGATGAACTATGTAGATGATTTATTGATGTATTATGAAGGAGATAAAGTATGGAAAGAGTTAGGATTACATGAATGAATAGGATTAAGTAAATGTTGAAGAATCAATTGAGTAGAGTTTATGGATTTTAATACAACTAATATAGTAAATAGGTTTGTATAAAACAAAGTTGCATAATTTAATGTTAAATTTAGAAAATTAGAGTATAAATGATGTTAATATGTGTGAAGAATTCGTGGAAAAAGGAATTAAGAAGAAGAAGGGCATGATCGTGGCATAGTCCCCATGATCGTGGCCAAGATTAATTAGTTCTATCACGATCGTGGCATATTCCCCATGATCGTGGCTAGTTCTACGAGCTTCTGTCATGATCGTGAGAAGGTCTATAATGATCGTGCGAAGGCACAATGAAAGAAATGTTGTCTTTTAAGTGATGTTTAAGACAATTAATGTTAAGGTACTTTCTTATAATGTATTTAGGCTTAAATAAGGCCTAGAATGAACCTAATTTGATAGTGGATTAGGTGATTAAAGTTTGTAAGGTGTATTAGGTATAAAAGAATGATTGAATGATGATGTTAAATGATCTTGAGATGTGAATTAAAGAAATATACCTGGAATAGTTAAATTGAGCATGCATTATACATAACACATATACATATGTGTATGATTGAGTATTAATGTGATTGTGCAAATTAGTATTGTATGTAAATGTATATTACATGATATAAAAGCGCAAATAGAAAAACTGTATCTAGACATTGCCAGGACATTAAGGCAATAGCTATTTGGAGCATACTGTAAGTAACTTAAATGTTCTCACTAAGATTTTTTGTATTTGCTTAAATTTAAATTATTGAACTGATGTTGATGTGAATGTGTTAATTTTGGACATAGATAGTCCGAGGCATTTGATGAATGAGAATTGCATTGGAAGTGCTCATTTTATATGAATATGATAAAAATAAGTTTACTCAACATGATTGTTAAATGTCAAACTTAGGTCTCATGAAAATATGAAAGTGAATGTGTAAACTGAATAAAAGTGACTGATTAAATATATGAGATTTGATGTATTTCATTACATGATATGTATGATCAGATAAATACAATTGTGATCAGAGTTATCGGTGAAAAAGAACTTAAAGCTCATAATGTTCGTAAAAGCCTCAGGCTCACTATGTAAAATGAGCCCGGTATCACCAACAAATATGGGACGGTTATCAATGAGCCCAATGTCCACAACGGATACAGGACAGCTACAAAGGCACTCATTCACAATAATATAAGTCACATGTGCATTACATATGCATTTGATATGTATATTTTAAATGATTGAAATGAATTGTTCTGAATGAAAAATGTGAGATAAGTGAACAAAATGGTATTTAATACTATATGAAGATTGACGAAGAGATGTGCATTATGTGATGATATGAATTGTTTTTGAACTATTTGTATGATTTGATATGAGTGAGCACATCAATGATGGTTTGCTCACTAAGTTTGCAAAACTCATCAAAATTGCAATGTGGCTTTTCAGGTACAAGAGAGGATACTTAGTTACTAAAATGTTCTAGAAGAGTTTTAGTACTACATATTTAAGACTCAAGAAAATGGTTCAAAGTTCTATCAGCTGAGACTGAAGGATCTAGACAGAATATTTTTGCTAAACTCTCATTCCATGTAGAATATGTTGTAAAGAGTAATAGACTCTTGTAAGCTTTTGACTTTATATAGATAAATGGATTATGTATGAAAAGCTAAAGTGTATTATGTTTTATTAATGGAATAAGGAATGGATCTTTTAGATGTATTGTCTTATTTGTGTGATGCCATGATAAGCGATGTTATTGCTCTAGTACGCCATTTCCACCGAGCATCTGCTCCAATTTCCTCGAGACATATGGGCACGTGTTGGTGTGAATTGTGTGCTACATCTATCCTTATTTTAATTTCCTTTATCTTATTAATTCAATTTATGTTTAATCCAAGATATCCTAAAGTTTTGATTACTCTCTCTCAAGATCTAATCAAGTAACCCTAATTGAATTCAACAATCATAATTTTGTAATCTCTTGATTCACAAAGGTACTTCTAACTTGTTCAACTAGATCTGAAGCAATCCTATAGATAATTAATTTCAGAACTAAGATCTCTGTTTAGTTGATCATTAATCTAATAATTGTACGTCTATTAAATTGCTAACTCTTGTTGTATAACTTAACACTAATTATGTGATTCACTCTCTCAATTTATTACTATATAAAAGCATGAAAATTATCACAAAATTTGATACAAGTATTGAAATCAACAAGTAATAAGGTTCACAAATTAATTTAAGAACAATCCCTAATAAGGATCTAGAAACCCACAATCATGTTAAACACCTTAAAAATTGACATAAACATCCAAGACAATGAAAGAATTAAGTAAAATAAAGAAAAAGTAGTTTGTGTTTTAAGCTAGAAATCTGAAATTTCTCTGAAGTTCTTCTTAATGTCTCCTCTTGATCTTCTTTAATGTAGTAGATACTATCTTTTTTTGTTTTTCTCTTTTTCTTAAATAGTTCTTGAGGCTTTTAAGGTTCTATCTAGTTTCCCCACTTAATTTGGTTCCAAAAATAGCCCTAAACCTAAAAGATACGAAAAATGTCGCACCTAGAAATCTCCTATCACAATCATGCTCTTTGAGTCATGACCATGCTCCTGCTAATTGAAGATGATCATGACTCCTTCAAGCTTTGTCCATCTTCTTCATTCTTCAATTTCCTAATTTCCAACACTCATAAACACATCTAACACCTCTTGGAACATCAAATTAAGATCAAATTCTTTCTCTAAACTAAATAAAAATTTAGAATATATATAAACATTAACAATAACACAATTCTAAGACTATACACACGATAATCATCTAAGAAATACTTTAAAACACACTTATAAACCTATAAAAACATAATATGACCTACACTTATCACTAGGATATGGGAATTCTCCCCATAAATATTACAATGGTAAGGAAGACTTTTTTAACTTCATTTTTTATTGTTGACACCCATGCTAGCTACCAAGTCTTAGTGGGGCAAGATTGGATCCATTCTAATTATTGCATTCCATCTTCTCTTTGTTAACTTTTACTTTATAAAAAGGACATGAAGTAGAAATCATTTAGGTTAATTCATAGCTGTCCTTTACTAAAGTTGATGAAATGGAAGTAAAATTCTATAGGGATTATATAACATCGGTGCAAATCCAGAAGTTGTCTTGTTATAAGGAAGGCAAAGGAAAGATGAAAAAATCACTGAAATTTTTGTATAAACAACTACCATCATGAATATTCCTAGGCTGATGAAGGTTTATATTATAGAGGAAACTAATGAGTGAATTCTTGTTAAAAGAATGGGAAGTAAATGTAGCCATAGAAATCAAATATCAAATGTAACAAATCTTATAGCATTCAAAAGAAATAAGTGGATGTGATAATGCTAAACTAGTTTTTGAAGAAGAGAAGGAACCATAAATGATTGATAATGGTGTATAAGAATTAAAATGTACTCTTAAAAAGTTTGATGACTATAGAGGTCAAAATTAAGAATCGTTAAAAGAAGTGAATTTTTTGCAGAGTCTTTATTAAAGAAGACATAGTCTCAAACATAAACAATTAAAAATATTGAAAGAATTCAAAGGTTGTTTTGCTGGAGATTATACTGAAATGTGAAGATTGAGTAGAACATTGAAAAAACATAGGCTTTCGAAAAAACCAAAATGCTTCCCTCATCTTTAACCTCCTAAATGATGGTAAAAAGAAGTTAGGTTGAAGGTCAAAGAAAAAATAAGAAATTATGTAAGGATTTTTTATTAGACCAGTTAAGTATACTAAGTCATTAGCTAATTTAGTACCTTTAGTAAAAAAAGAATGAAAAAAAGAATTTATGTAAACCTTAGAGATTAAGTTAGATGTGATGGCTGAATATTATTTGTTCTCCTTTATGGAATATGTTCATGTTATAATCAAATTTTTATAGCCAAGCATGATAGTTCTAAAAAGCTTATAGATGTCCAAGATCAATTGGAGCATTTGAATAGGTTATAGTGCCTTTTGATCTAAAGAATGCAAAAGCCACCGATAGGACGTACTTTGTAAGTTTACATAGAGGACATTGTTATCAATTCAAAAGAGAGAATATATCATACCTATGATTTATGATAAGATTTTTATAGAATGAGAGTACACAAAATGAAGTTAAATCCCCTAAAGTATATTTTAGGAGTAGAAGCAAAGAACTTCCTAGGATTTTTAATTCATAATAGAGGAATTGAAAAATACAACAATAAAGTAAATTTCATTTTTGAAGCAAAACTACCTCAAAATATGAAAGAGCTTTAGGGATTCTTAAGTTGGAAAGAGTTCTCATATTTATTAAGGTTGCAGAATTTTACTACACAATGACATTAAGAGACATTCAATAGTAACAAAGAATATTTAACCAAACCTTCTGTATTAATGCCTCCTAGAAAAGGAATTCCATTAAAGTTTTACATTTTGTTGCAGAAGAATCCGTTTGATGTCTATTGGCCTATAATAATGAGGTTAGCCATGAATAAGCTATTTATCATCTTAGCAGAATTCTTACACCAAAAAAAAAGAAGTATCTACCTATCATTGAGTCATGTCTAGCATTATATTTGTTTTATTCAAAATAAAGGCATTACATGTTACAAAATGCGGTTTATATGGTTTCATTGAATAATTTAATGAAATACATGTTGAATAAGTTAATCCTCTTAAAAAATATTAGGAAGTGGCTTATGACTCCTATAAACTTCAACTTGGTATATTATCATTATGACTCTGTAAAAGGTTAGGCATTAACTGATTTATATGCAACACATCCCTCAATTAAAGTATGAGAAGATGAAAAACATTTAGTTCTCAGTTATGAAAAGAATTCATGGGAGTTAATGTGAGATCCCACATCGGCTAGAGAGGAGAACGACGTACACCTTATAAGGGTATGGATACCTCTTCCCCATAGATGCATTTTCTCGGGTGTAGGAAGAGTTGTGAGATCCCACATTAGCTGGAGAGGAGAACAAAGTATGCCTTATAAGGATACGGATAACTCTTCCCCATAGAAGCATTTTCCTAGGTGCGAGAAGAGAAAAATTGTGAGGGCCTTAGCTTTATGGGAAACCTAAAGCAGACAATATCTGTGGGGTGGTGGTCTGGACTATTATAGTTATTGATAGGTATAGTAAAGAGAAGGTTGTGTTGAAGTAGTCATAATCACACCAAATGGAACCAAAACTCTTCTTTCCATTAAAATGGACTTCCAATGTACCAATAATCAAGTAGAATATGAAGGATTAATAATTGGACTAGAAATTCTGATTAAAATGGACTTCCCATGTACCAATAATCAAGTAGAATATGAAGGCTTAATAATTAGACTATAAATTCTGATTGATCTTGAAGCTAAAGAAGTTCTAGTCAAAGGCGATTCATAATTAGTATTATGCCAAGTCATAGGGGCAGGTATGTTCATAATTGTAGCCTTCTCACCTTATTATAACAATGTTATCCAGTTACTATAATTTTTTATGGTATAGGATTTTAACATATTCAATGAGTGTAAAATTAGGAGATCAATAAACTTTCACAAATAGAATCTGGATTGAAAATGTCTAAAGATATAACCCATAAGTGTATTGTTTTTCATTGAAGGTCCCACTAATACATTTATAAGAGAGGGATTTCATTATAAGTCTTTAATATTGATAAAGAAATCATAGACTATTGTAGGTTAGAGATCAAGAACTTTTTGAAAAATCTTCAAAAAAGATGCCTTTGAAACCCAAGCACCAAGCACTCAATTGTTTGTTGATTAAAGGAACTTTATTTCATCAAGGAAATGATGGACGTCTTTTGGGATGTCTTAGGATACCTGAGGCATCAATAGTAATGCGATAAGTTAGTGAAGGGGTAAGTGGAGCACATCATTATGGAATAAAGATGAGATGACTTATACATTGGTATAGATATTGTTGGCCAACCATACTAAAAGATTGTAAATTATATACTAGAGGCTATAAGCAATGTCAAAAAAATGGAAGAAGTTAGAGAATTCTTACATCTGAGTTACGTTATATAATTAAAATATGGCCATTTAGAGGATGAGATAATGATTTGATTGGAAAGATATATCTACCATCCTTAAAATGCCATATTTTTATTTTGCTGGCTACATACTACTTCACTAAATCGGTGGTAGCACAACCTTTACAGAAAGTTAATAAAAGAGATTAAACTACATTCAATAAAGAATATATTATACATCAATTTGGAATTCCTTAATCAATAATAAGTGATTAAGGAACTACTTTTATAAGCCAAGAAATTAGAGATTTTTCTTAAGATTATGGTATAACAATATTAAATTTGACTCCATATTATGCTCAGGCTAATGGTCAAGTTGAAACATTTAACCTATTAATTATAAAGATTCTGAAGAAAATAATTGAAGATAATATAAGAGAATGACACAAAGTTCTGTCTGAAACTTTATGAGCGTATCATACTTTGAAGCATACTACCATAGGAGTTACCTATTTGCCTTGAGATATGGACATAATGTTGTTCTTCCTGTCGAAGTTGAGATTCCTCTATCCTTAAAAGTAGCTAAAAAATAAGTGCTTTAGGCACTTTTGAGTATTTAGAAGCAATGGTAATGGAATTAGAAGATTTAGATGGATTATGACTTCATTCTATGAATAATAGATTATTTAAAAAGGAACGATAGCAAAATTTTATGTTAAAATAATTTATACGTGAAAATTCTAAGAAGCAGAACTCGTATGGAAGTCGATCATAACACCTAGAATAAAATACAAAAAATGGGGTAAATGGTTATCAAATTAAAAAGGTATATTTAGAATTTATATTGTTTTAAATGGTATTACCTATTGGTTATCCAATCTAGAAGGTGAACCTCATATTCATTTTACTAATAGAAAGGATTTAAAACCTTATGTACCTGCCATTTTTTGAAAAGTATAGGGAATAAGGAATGATAGTGAATCCTTAAAATAAATTAAATTTATATTAAAATTCAAAAGTAAAAGTTCAAATTCCTATTTGAAACTAGCCAAAAGTTAACAAAATTGGTAAGTTCATAACTGATCTAAACTAAAGGAACAAATTTCACTTTATTGATTAATGTATGAAATGTGGTCCTCCATAGCTTATTGGATATGTTGCTTCCAAAACCTAACTTCATCTTATTGTAGTAATAATGACTTCCATGACTCTAAAACTGTCCATTTAACTTCATAATATTGCTGATTCATCTTATATCCTTTTTGTTTGAGGGCTTTCTTATATTTTTTTATCAGCTAGATAGCTCGTTCATGCTTAATATCTTTATTGTCTAAGGAATTAAATTCATTTTTCAGTTCTTGAATTTTAATCAAAATATTCTTGCCTTTAGTTTCCTCTACATCATAGTCCATTCTAGGTTGATGCCAGAGGCTAACAATTTTTAATACATAACTTGATTGTAGCAAGATTTTCTAAGTAAGCAAAAACTTTCTCAACTTCACTTAGAAGTCTCCCAATAATGGATGATAGAATTGTAGAACCAATATATGACAACACACTTAGAAAAGAACCATGATAAATTTTTGTTAAGAATTACAACTCATGATGCATGGTAAGTCTCAAAAACTCCTTGTCTCTCAATATTTCTTCCAAGTTGGTCATTGGTTTGGCAAAAGGAAGGAAGGTCAGGAGGAAGATCTAAGAAGCTCAAGTCGTCTCCTATGGTGATCAGTATAGACTAAACATCCTTTATCTACAAGTTATAAAAGAATCTATTAACATACTGGTGTACCAATAAATAAAATAAAAGAATTCTTATCTCACCTTTGGTGAAGAAACCTCAGTGGCCTTTAAGTCAAGAGAAGCCTTGATCTTTCTTAACCTTATTTCTAAAAGGAAAAGGAGCAAGAAGGTTTAATATTGTCATATGAAAAAAGGAGATATAACAATGGGAATTTATAATAGAAATGAATCTAAAAGTAATAAAAGAACATTTCATACCATTGATGACTTCTTTAACAACCTTCTTAATAATAAAGGAAGTCCCTATTAAAGGAAGAAAATTTTCAATAGAGGGCTAAAAAAAGTTATAGTTTCTTTGAGCAATTTGTAGGAAAAGTAAGTGGACTTCCTTGCAGAAGCTCTTGGAACTAGAGTTTTAGCATTTTTAGAACTAGAAATCACTAGTAACTTCTCTTTATGTTTTTACTTAAAAGGAGAGGATTAGGAGCCACTTCTTTCTAAGAGGAAAGTTGACTCCCTTCTTTGTTTTCAACAACATACAAAATTTTCAAAGTTTGTGACTATATAAAAAGTTAGGAAATGTTAAGGAACTAAGAATATATAAGGAAAGTGGGAATACGTTTAAGAAGTGTAGAATTAGGTTAAGGAAATGAACTGTAAAAACCTTTTAAACGCTAGGAGTGGCAAGCATCTATGTCAACAATACTAGTAGCAACAATCTTACACTTCAACACTTGCTTCAAAAGGCACTCCTATTAGATAGTCCAAAAAAATGTACCGAACGAGGAATTCCTAAAGATAGGTTGAGTTACCTACTCTAAAGTTAAGGGAGATACATTTTAAAAACCAAGGCCATGATAGAAGGGTTAGGTTTTAGGCTTTATTACCACCCATAATGGAAAATCTATGGATGTTGTGAAAGAGAAAAAAAACTTTTAGTAAATGACTAAATAAAATGATTTAGAAGTTTTAAAGATTCTTATATAGTAAGGTCTTTTAGAGAAGTCTCCAAAATGATTCAACTAATCCATTAGGGGTTTCTTTAATCCATTAAAGAAGTGTACCTATTTATGATTTTAGGATAAGATGAACTTTTGAAAGCATCAAAATCTAAACTAGGGGTTTCTTTAATTAAACAAATAAAGTCCTCCCTAAATAACAGGCAACATAATAAAAAAGGAAAATGTCTTTTAAAGAAATGGAAACATGTCTAGAAGGAAATATAAAGGAGTTACATGAAGGACTTTAGAATCTTAAAATCATGTACATAAGATTAAGTAATACTCTATAGAATTCCTGGAAAGACCTACTAGTTGCACAAGACCTTGCTTTGTCCAAGTTGAATGATATGATAGACATAACTTGTCTACCCATTTTTTCCATTGATCTACATTTCTGGGCCACATTATTAAGGATTCAGGGGCCTAAAACAAAATAAATTATAGAGGTAAATTTGAATTACTTTCTTCTACCAAATAAGGGATTGATGGATGATAAACATTACCAGGTAGGGAAATCCTAATAGTAAGAGGCAGACCGTATTTATGGTTAAAGTAAGGACACTCTTTTATAGTGCTAAAAACAGAAGTTCAAATGTTAAAGTTAATAGGATAAAATGAAAATTAAAGCATTAGAGTTCTTTACCTGATTCTTATAAAAGATGGAACGGGCTTAGATGGAATGAAGACTACTTCAAGTTTAAATGTGTACAAAAGAAGTGGAATTAGGAAAATTGTAGGAATTTTTGGAAAGTATTAAAATCATAAACATAAATCAATGACATTCAGCTCACCTAAATCAGTTAAGAAGAAGAAGAAGAAGCATGGTAAGAAGATGCTACGGTTATAGAAGTTACAAAAATAGAGTATGGAAGTAAAAAAAAGGATGAAAGATTTTTTTTGAAAGTTGAGGTGAAAAGTGAAGAAGTAATGAGAGGATTTTATAGTGTAGAAATGGTTGAATCTTAAGGGAATAACAAAATGTTAAAATTTAAGGAGATTTACTATCTTGTGTAATGAATAGGGAAGTAGAGATTTAGTATCTTCTGTAAGGAATAGGGAAGTAGAGATTTCAAAGTTTAAAGATATTAATATAATCTTTGGATCTAATATTTCTTATTTGCAAAAGATTGTTTAAAATTTAGGGGACTCCTTATAAATGATGTTATATTAACTTAATTTAAGAATTTATCTTGGAACTCGATAAGCCATTGGGATGGAATTCAAAATCCAGTTTGTACAAATTAAGAGAATTTCTATATCATATATTTAGCTTGCATAACCAAACATATACAAGGGAAATTGTTAATGGCCTAAATAATTTAGCCTATTTAGCCCATAAGTGAAAAGATCCAAATATTGGAAGTCCTAGGAGTCATTTGACTAGAGAATTCATGCATAAAGGAAATGGTTAAGAATTCCAAGATTCAAGAATTCTAGACAGTTAATACATAATTGGCATATGCTTTGAAAAGTTGTTAACTAGAATGTAGAAATTGAAAAAATGGTGGAAGGTAGTTAACAAAAACATGGTTGCGTGGAGTAAAAGTTAAGACGTTACTTAAGGAAAAAGTCTAAAATTTGAAACTAAAGAAAGTAGTGGCAGGTAGTTAGCTAAAATGTAAGGAAGTGGGTAGTTATAACAAAAAATTACTTAAGAATGAGAGGATTATAAATTTATCAGCACCTTGAGAATAGAGGAGGCAACATAATTCCCAGATCAACACAATCACAGTACCCCAAAAAAATACTTTTTAAAGAGATCAATCTAAAAGGATGACAATAACTTATTAACAAAGTCATAAGTCTATATTTAACTTTATGTGAAAATAAAATAATAGATTTTACCTCTTGCCATTACTTTCATTATGCAGATGTAATTTTTGCCTTTTAACACACTAAGGTCTCCCATTCTCTCTCAGCTCACCTTAAATGGTACATGTGTATGATTATATAAGAATGGGAGCCTTAATTTTCCAAGACAACTTTATCTAGACGAGTTTCCATCAAACTAGTCATATAACTCGGGAAGCTACCTAAAATTATAGTAACGTTACCAATGCTCTGGTAAACATCACTAAGCTTTAGTGTAACCATTAGACGACTCTATTATACTTACATTCTCCTACTTGGTCCAACAGTTAACTTAGAAAATGCAACCAAATCTTAATTTATAAGAAATATAATACATAAATCATGGTGATAAGTTCTCTACTAATTGAGCACTATCTTCCATGTATTATAATGTACAATATTTTCTAACTTTATAATAACCTTTCTTTATGATTAAACCCTACATTTATTCTTTGACTAAATATATGATCTTTCTCAAACTAAAAATGTGTACAAGAAGTAAAAAATCATATAAAACTAGATTTCTTTAATGTAATGTACAATGAATATGACTAGAGACATGCCTTTTATCAAAGGTTTGCAATCATCAATTCAATGCTAATTTGATCAATGGAAACTTTATTTTTCTTAATCCATTCTTTAATGGATAAGTATAAGTGTTTAGTTTAACTCCTACTCTTATTGTTCTTAGCTAAGAATATAACAATTGAAATGTCACAATAAATGTTTATAAGCTAAGAAATAGAATCGACAACTTTAAGCTTGGATACAAATTCTTTATCCATATACCATGTGATGTAGCCTTAAAGAAGGATAAGAACTCAGCTTCTGTAGTAAAAGAAGTAATCAAAGTTTTCTTAGCACTTGATAAACAATTATTATATTATATTTTTCCCATATTAAGTGTGTTTTGCTTTTTATTTAAGAGTTTTGTTTTTTTACTTATTTTGTTTTAAATATATGTTCAAGTCTTAATTACCTTTATGGATTAAAAGAACGATAATTTGGGGGAAATCAAAGCATAAAATCAAAGAATTGGAGTTATACCTATGTTAAGAAGTACACAACCATGTTAGTAACTTATACAATGTGTAGACGGACAATGTAAGAGATTGTAAACATGGAAAGCATTGAAGACACTATTTTTACCCATGTAGTGATATAAAGCCATGTAAGTAACACGTAAAAACCGTGTCCCTTACCCATGTAAGATCCTATGAATGTGGAAATTTGCAATTCTAAAGTGTTTTTGAGATACACATTCAGCCATATAACCATGTATAATCTAAAAACCCCAGTTTCGCAATATAAAAGGAAATTATAAAGAGGAGATGGGAGAGAAGTGGCTAGAGTTGAAAGTTATATCCAAAGTTAGAGTGGAAGACACGATTCTAAACCTAGGATAAGGAAAACATAAAGAGTACTTTAAGAGATCCAATAGAGAGCAACCTTTTATTAGGGATTTCATTAAAGAGAAGGGTAGACATTTAATGCATCCTATAAACTTTTAATGCTAGTTTCACTTTTTATGATTAGGAACTAAATTTTTTTAATGTTTAGGTAGGATGAACCTTAAATTGGGATGGGGGATACTATGATTTGGTCTTTTACTTAATGCAATTCGATTGAATGGTTCAATGAGATTCAATTATGTGTTTCTATTCTTGAATTAATACATTTAAGATATTAGTTCAATGATTGATTTCATTTAATTGATATTGCGAAATCCTATTATATGAATAAATCGAACATAATTGGAAGGAGTTATATGCAAACCTAAAGATAAGTCAACATAAATCCTTTAGATTAGGGTTAAACCTAATAATGAAATTTATGAATCGATGTAACAAGATCTTAGGGTATTTAACTAGAAAGATATTTTAGTTAATCAACCAAGGATTAGTTATTAATAGTCTTTATAAAGATATTAACATATGATAGGAATTTCCATAGTCCAATGATTAATAATTGAATTGCATGATAGAGGTTAACACTTAAGACATCTTAGGGTGGTTCATTACCTAGATGCTAGTTATTTGATGTTGAATTAATCTTTGTGATATATTTGTCTTGTTTCATTATTATGTTAATTTTTAGTATAGTCTAGTTTTAAATTGAATAATCATCTTATTAGGTGGTTAGATAATTAAAAGATTGACAATACTAGTACTTGCAATCCTTATAGGATCAACCCATACTTGCTAGTGCTAACTATAACTACATCGTGTACTTGTGGTTTAAAATTACATCAATCAACACTCCTCCAATGTACAGTCCATTAGCTACCATAAAGATATAGCTTAATGTTGATTTCTATGAATCAATGTAGCCAACATGATCTAAATCTGAGTACCAACACTTCTAGGTTGTCAGTTTGACTATACATAAGCATGTAATTCTTGGTGCCTTGTAAATATCGTATCACCTTCTTAGAACCATCGAATGGGTAAGCCTAGATCACTTTGATATAGACCTGAAATTCCTATAATAAATGTAATCTTAGGTTTTGTGTAGATCTAAGCATGTATGAGGCTTTCAACAATGGAAGCATATGGAATGTTTTTCATTTGTTTCCTTTTTAAGTCATTTTATGAGCACTAGTCTAAACTAAACTCGTCACCCTTCATAATAGGAGCCACACTTGGTAAACAATTCTTAATCTAGAATCTCTCTAGAACTTTGTTGATGCAGGTTTCTTGAGATAGATATAAAGTCCTACAGAAACTATCTCGATGTATCTTAATGCCAATGATGTAAGACACATCATCCATATCCTTCATCTTAAATCTTTTAGTGAAGAATTTCCTCACCTCATATAGCATGCCCTTAGCATTGGTTGCACAAAATGTCATTAATATATCAAGGAAACAAATCTTACTCCCACTAACCTTCTGTTACATTCATCCATAATGTTCTCTTCGAAACTAAATAATGAGATAACAATGTGAAACTTTAAATACCACTAACATGAGGCTTGTTTCAATCCATATAGTGATTTCTTAATCTTACAAACCAATTGTTCACCACTAGTAGAGGATAATCCTTCAAGTTATTTCATATCAACCTCTTCCTTTATATCACTATTAAGAAATTTCATCTTTAGATCCATTTGCTATAACTCTAGGTCAAAATATACAACCAATGCTAAGATTATAAGGGCAGAATACTTTTAGATATGGAAGAAAAGGTCTCTATGTAATTGATTCTCTTATTTTAAGTAAATCTCTTTTCAACAAGTCTTATCTTATATCTCTCAATATTGCCTAATGAGCCTTTCTTAGTCTTAAAGACCCATTTAGATCCTATTTGTTATACACCTTTAGGTAACTCAACAAGGTAGCACACGTCATTACTCTTTATAAAGTTTATCTCCTCTTTTATGGAATCATACCATAAGTATGATTCTTTACATATCGTTGCTTATGAAAACAATTCTGGATCATTTTCGGCTCTAACATTGAAGTCACTTTCTTGTAGATACACCATATAATCACTAAAAATTGTTGATTTTCATGCTCTAGTAGATCTTCTTAATGTTGTCTCAACATTCTTACTAGGAGTTTCTTGTTTAACTAATTTTTCAATATTTTCATGTAATTCTCGAACAACTACATCTATTGTATTTTTGGCATTTAACGGAATTTCCTAACTATGATTCATAACTTGTTGAGTTTCAACAGTTGGTTGCAAAACTTCAAGTTAAACTTCAGGGAAGTTATGAATGACAATCATCTTTTTAGTTGAAGTGGAAGGTTTAGTTCTAGAATGTTCTTTCCCAAAAATCATATCTTAAATTGATCCCTTCGACTAATCAAGTCATTCTAAAAAAACTTTGTATTTTTTGATTCAAAAAATCTAGTATAATGTGATGGACAATAAAATCGATATCCTTTGCACCTTTCATCATATCCAACGAAATACCTACTAATGATCCTTAGATCAAATTTCTTCTCTTATGGATTGTAAATTCTTATTTTAGATAGGCATCCCCAGATGAGTATTTGTCGCAAACTAGTTTCTAACCTTTAAAATTCAAAGTCATTTTTTACACCACCTTTATTAAAACCTAGTTTAATATATACATTGTCATCTTAGGAGCTCTATTCGACAAGGATATGGGAAGTTTAGAGCTACTTAGCATGCTCTATTCCATAGCCAGTAAAGCTTAGTTTCTTTTTTCAACTACACTATAACACAGCACTTTTATAGAGCATATATCCGAATGTCTCGATGATATTTCGAGAACATACTCTACGAGGATGGCATGTTAAGACAGTCAAGTCGAATCATTGCAAAATTCTTCTTAAACACCAACATATTTTTAGTAGTCAATAATCATTAGGCCCATTTCATTAACAAACATATTCAATCATAAATGTCATTACACTTTCCAATTCACATATACATGGTTCAATTATTGCAGAATATAATGTTTAATACAAAATGACTGAAAACAAATGCAAGTTCAACTGATCCTGACCACTACTCATGTTCAATGGTAGTGGCCATACTCCAATTGGTCTAACTGGATATTTCCTTTGAACCTGAAAGACAATATTGTAATTTTGATGAGTTTTGCAAACTCAGTGAGTGAACTAACATTGATGTGCTCACTTATGGAAAATACACAAATATCTCACATCCAATCATATTCACGACATTTCCCATCTCAATAAGACATAATGATTGCCACATATTTCATATACTCTTGCATATCATATATATCCCAATCAATCACATTATCAACAAATACTTAAATATATCATATCACTTTATCATCATAATTTCGTAAATGGATTCATAATATATAAATCATAATCATATATGTACAAATGCAAATGCATATGAGACTCCACATTCTTTGTTATTTTATTATAACCGAGCACTTTTCACTGACCAATATCCCTTGTGGATATCAGGCTCATTCAGATATAGATACTATCTTGTACCTACTATGGATATCAGGCTTATTAATCACAGAGTCAGGCTCTACGTACAGATTTCTAAGCATAAATTTCTTTTAGACTAGCCACTCTGGTCACAACGCCTTTATCTGATCATGCATTTAATGTAATGCATTAAATCACAAAATATGCCATTAATAACATTTATTTATGATGCACAATTAGAGTCTCATTTTATGGGATCTCAGTCCAACATTCAACTTTCATTGAGTATACAGATATCTTTCAAAATTCAAATGCAAAAAGAACACTCCTAATATATTCCCAAATATCAAACTCCTCAAACCATTAAAGTTTGGAACTAACACATACAGATCATTAACAGTTCAATAGTGGACAGAAATGGAAATAAATTAATCCTAATGAGAATATCTAGGTTGACTCACAGTACGCTCCAGATTAGCCATTTCTTTCATGATCTGGAAATGTTTGGACGATGATGTTCAATCTTGTGTATCTATCTTCATACAATACACACATATTTCATATATTGTTAATTTATCAATCATATACGTATTCAATCATTCACACACATATATATATCATGTTACAATGCATGCTCAATTGACTTTTTAAGTATGTATCCTTATTCATAATTCTTGATCATTCAAACATAATAGCTTGTACATAGCTAGTTTGCAATTACGTTAATACCTCAAGTACACTTGATTATGCTCAATTCATTAACCATACATTTACTAACTCTTTTCTAGCATTACAAGTATTCACATAATTCCCACTTGTCATTTATTCATTCCTAATGCATTATTTGGATCCTTTGCATTCATATGAACATTTTTATTTCTTTAGCACTCCTACAATCTAAACTTAGATACATTGATATCAAACAATCTTTTCCTTAAAGTATAACATCAATTAACGACTTCAATTTATCAAACACTTTAATCAACTTATTAAGCATCAATTTAGGTTTATTTCAAACCTTAATCAAGTCCAAATACACCAAATTAGAGCAACTTCTCCTCACGTGGTTCAGCAATTGCACAAATCAAAAATTACCATATTTACCCATGATCATGGGGCACCTCCCTACAATCATGACAGAAGCTACTGCATCTATCCACAGTCGTGAGTTGAGTGCCACGATCGTAGCTACCCTTTTTCCTGCACTTTTCCAAATTCTCACACCTTGATACCATATTCAAAACACCTTTATAATATTCCATTAGTTATACCTCAATTATGCACTAATAATACTTCAATTCCTTATCAATATCGTCTTCTATTCTAGCTCAAACTTATTCAATTTACAACTCACAAATCATTGTCTTTCATGCATCAAAAACCAAACTAGAAACTATCATTGAAACATCATTTTCCAGAACTCATTTCAACATCAATATCATGTATATTCCATTTCAATTCATTCATCATCATCATACTATTAAACCATGTCATAAAGAGAACATATCTACTTACTTGTTAAGCTCTAATTCCACTTCAAAATATCAAGTTAATCAAGCCCTCCATGCTTACAAGATCATCACAAATTTAGGGTAACAATGAGTTTATTTTCAGCAAGGATGGAAGATAACCATCAGCTGGTTCTTAAGCTATCTTGTAAAAGAGGATTAGACAAAAATGCAAAAAAGAAAACTAGGAGTCGTTTTCGGTGGAGAACAGGGAAGGCGGTGAAAAAAGTTCTAGCAAAAACCTTACCACATTATCTTCATGCGATAGTGCAAGATGTCTTCCTCTCTTAATGACATATGTCATCAAGCATATCATCCATTTTTCTATTACATATGCTATCATTTGTCTCCTAGTTATTGGTCCACATGTCACATATTAATTGGGCCACTTATCACACAATAATTGGTCTACTTGTCAAACAATAATTGGTCCATTTGTTACTCATTTAACTATGCTAAATGTCACTCAATTAATCATCCTAATTTTTCATATATCAAATAGTCTTGCCACTTGGCATTTTTCCAAAACTAAATGTACATATTAATTTATCAATCTCCTAACTATGACAATTAATTCCAAGTTGCTAATTATAATCCATTAATTCTTGTCATTGGTAAACCAAAGTACAAGACATTGGAAAATCATATTCATATCTCATATAACATTTATTATAGTTTGATACCCCGGAATATGTCAACTGAATGCCATTTGTCTAACTCGCAATTTATGTATGTATGCTCATTTTTTGCATTTGAACATAATTATGAAATCATATCATGGATGTGTCATTTTTGTTCTATATGATACCACTCATGGGACTCATTAGTCTATCACGCTAAATTTCTCAACAATTTGAAAGACGGGATGCTACATACACCATTTTGGTATGGAGAACCAGAAATGGCATACTAGGCATCAATCCTATTTTTTTGAAGAAACTTCACAAATGGACTAGGTGCTTGTCTGTCTTCAGTGTATCTACTATAATATTCTCTACCTTTATCTGATCTTTTGATTTTAAGTTGTTTACTATATTATTTCTCTACTTCAACCTTGAAAGCTTTAAAGATGTCTAATGCTTCCTTCTTATGATAAAGCAGGTACAGGTACATATATTTTGAGTAATAATTTATAAATGAGATGAAGTATTTGTGATTATACAAGTCTATATTTGGACTACAAAGATCTGTACGTATGATCTCCAATATGGCTGAACTTTTATGGGCACCTTTTTATGTCTTATTGATCTACTTTCGCTTTATATAGTCTACATAGGTTTCAAAAATTGATAAAATCTAAAGTACTAAATACTCTATCCTTTTCTAGTATTTTTATTCTCTCTAGGGAGATATGTCCCAATCTTCGATGTCATAACATAAAAAAAGTTTCATTCATAACAAATCTTTTAATTCTAGAATACATACCATTTAAAATTGCACCATTTCTAATAACATTTTATTTGAACAATAACTTTACAAATAAATCATCAATAAGGAAAGAATATACAAATGGTACAAGCCTTGAAATAGAAATTATATTTGTAGAAAAGTTTGAAATAAAAAAATTTCCAACTTTAAAATATGCCCACTCTTCATCATGATATTTCGATCTCTAATGGCCTCTATAATTGAGGAAATCTTATTTCTAAAATGATGTATTGATCAATTTGCACTAGTTTCCTTAGGTTAGTAAGCCTTGTAACACAATTGTAATGTGAATTGCACAACCAAAATCAATCCATATGTTTTATAACAAATTTCTCCATATTAGATTCATAACAGATAAGTGAGATTATGGTACCTTTAGGCTCAAGCCATTTCTTGTACTTTTCGCAATCCTTCTTTATGTGTCATTTATTTTTACAAAAATAACACTTAGATTTCCTTTTGATATTTATTTAGGAGAGTATTTTACCCCTCTACTTCTATTTAGCTTGACTCTTTGGCTTTTGTTAGATTACCAGATGTGTACTATTAGAACTTTCCCTTGTTTCATCAATAACCCTCCTCTTGTGTACATATGGCCATTAATTCATTGATTGACCATTTTGGTTTATACGTATTATAAGATATTTTAAAGGGACTATATGGCTATGGGAGTGTGTTCAGAATATAGTGTATAAGGAAAGAATCTAACATCTCAACTAGATGCGTCTTCATTTAAGCAGCAATGTTCCGTATCTTCATGATGTGCTTGGGCAAACCTTGGATAGTGATGAGCTTTATTAAGGAGAACTTCATTATTAGAGTGCTTATTAGTGCCTTGTCTAAGGTTTCAAATTGCTCGTCAATGGCTTTGAGCAAAGGACAGACATCATTATATTAGTCAATAGAACTATAGATAATAACAATTTTTTTTATTTTTGTGAACATAGTACTTAGCTAGTTATATACTTCCAATTTCTCATAAAGGGTTCTAGAATCTACAGAACTACTATTAGTAATCTTAGGTGGTTCGTCTTTTCTTATAGCATAATCAATATCCAGCCACCATAAATGAATGAGAATTCTCTCTTTCCAGACTTTATAATTCTCCCCATTTAACTCAAGAATGTCAAAATTCATATTAATAGTTTGAATTGTTGTATTCATAAACACACATGTTTAAAAAAAAATTTAAGGCTAAGTATTTCAAACATATGTCTACCAGTTAATATATATAACATAAATCTAATGATATAAAAATTGCTTGTAGGCTAAAATTTTTACTTGAACAAGATTTATGCAAAGTTTATGATAAAACTATTAAAGCAATTTTTTATTCCTGATTCCTATGGGTAAATTAGGATATTTTTAATATTTTATCCTAGCCAATTAGTTTGATATAACAAAAATTCATAAGGAATAAAATTTATTATATTAAAACAATTAACTACAATTAAGTGTTTCGACACCTTAAGTGATTAAGCAAATAAACATATAATTTTATACAATGAGAGTTACCGCGATTAAGCCCTAATAATTATAATGTTAATAACTAAAACATTTTATTTAAATTTTATTCATAATACATGTATAAAAAATATGGAAAAAATAATAATATGAATAAAAAACTAATAAAAGGATTCATATGAATTATGAATGTATCATATAAACTCATAAAGCATTTTAATTATGAATTTAGACTTCAAATGTTTTTTGGGCATTCCCATCAAACTTGCCTATATAAAGATAGCTTTAGACACTAAGGTCCCCATTCTCATCTGCTCACAAACATATACCATGTAAGGTAAGCTTAGATCCCCATTCTCATCTACTCACAAACATATACCATGTAAGGTAAGCTTAGAGAGATTGGAAAAGCTTAGTGTGTGAAAAGGCAAAAATTATATCTGCATAATGTTAGCAATGGTAGGAGGTAAAATTTATGATTTTTTTTCCACAAAAAGTTCAATGTAGACTTATGGTTATGTTTATAATTTATTTAGCTTTCTTTTATATTGTATCAGAGCCTTAGAACACTGCTTTGCTTTACTTTTTGGAGAATTTTGAAATCTGAAAAAAATTTTAACCTAATTTCATTTTACATTTGATTTTTAAAGTTTTTTGTTTGATTAAAGCTAGAAATCTTCGATTAAGTGTTTTTAAGGTATTTGCACATTTAGAAAAATAATTGTTGAGATGTTTTTCTGAAGTAAAACTTGGGGTATATGCATATGAGTAGATTATGGCAAGTTTCCATCAAACTTACCATATAACTCAAGAAATGACTGCTTGAAATCATGTAATGTTACTAATGCTCTAGAACGTTACCAAGATTTATTGTAACCACTAGACCACTAAATCATTCATACATAATCAACCTTTTCTAAACATATTTTTTATTTTATAGGTTTATTTACTTTGCTAATTCACCTTTTTTTATCGAATTCCTTTATGTAGTTTAAGAATCCATTTTACAAAAATCAATTACTTTCTTCATTTTACATTTCATTTCAACATATTTTAGCATTTTGTGGCTTAGAACTCCACTCTCTAGGTTTTCCTAAGCCTACTTATATCTTTAATAGAAGTCAAATAAAAATTCTTAGAGAATTCTTCCTCGACATACTCAAATTCAAGATTAAAACTTAACAGTAACATATCACTGGCAAGACTAGTAACAATTAATTTTGTGTTCAATCTTCAATGACATCAAGAATGTATTTGCAACATTAGTTCTCATCAGTGAGTCATAGTTCTCTTCAGTGAGTCATACTCTTACACAAATGAAAACCCTTGTAAAAGTTTATGCTTCAGTAGAATAGTAAGTGAGACCAAAAAGATGAAGCGCACAGGTCAAGATCAACTAGCATGATTTTTCCTGCATAAATATATGAGTTCAAGGCTAAACTATAAGCTAAATAAGCACTAAAATTCATAAAACTTGAGATAAGGATTAGAAAAAAGAATAAAAGACTATGTTACACTTCAAATTACTTCGTTAAGAGCACAGTTAATAGTTATTTTAGACATTAAATAATTTAATTAATAAGTGGAATTTTACATAATCAACCATCGTTAATCTGCTACTAGCAGACACTTACATCTTATAAACTAGAATAAAGCTAGACCCATCAGGAGACAATAAGTAAAACATGTTGTGAATAAATAAAGCATAAAACATACACATTGTAGTTAAATATGAAGCCATTCACTACCATAGAATAATAGTTAAAGAAGAATACTTTGATACTATTCTTGCAATCTATAGGAAGGGAGATGATTTTTGGAGTTGATGCATATTCCACCTCCCATCATCTATTAGGTATGTCCTCTAATGCTTCAAGAATTACATTGAGTTTCTGTATATTTGTGTATATGGTGGCCTTAATTTCTATTTTAGTTTATTCTTCACAAAGATGCTAAATTAGGGTTATAGTTCTCTGCCTCCTTAAAACATAAAAGTTTTTATCTTATTCCAGTAATTAAAGAGGTAAGCACATCCTTCCTAATATTTGCTTTGTTCTAGAATCTTATAAGGTTCCATTCTTTCTAGCGCTCCTTGACACTAAAAGTAAAGGAAATCACATAGGTAACTTGATTAGCCTTAGGTATATTCCTCAAATTAAATAGCCAACTGAGAATTTTTTTTGGAAATCAAATCAAGTTTCTGTTAACTATAGCCAAGCTATACCAACATTACAATGAGTTCACTAAAAATAGTACAAGGAACTAAAATAGTAGGAACAGGTAATTAAAAAAACACAAATTTTGTATTTATTTCTAATTCCAAAGGTACAAGTTCCATCTATTTCTAGTTCCAATAGAAAGGGCCAACTTAGAATTTCCATAAAGTAATTCCTTGAACTTCTTATAAAACACATTTCTTGAATCATGTTCCAAATGATTTGGGAAATTTCACAAAAAAAATAAATGGTCTCTGGATTCCTCGTCCCTTTCACATAGTACATATGTAGTATTAGTAAAAAGATAGGTCATCCTATCCTTGGTGCTCAATTTGTTTAACGTAGATAGCCATAATAAGAAGGAACAACTAGGCATGATAGCCTTATGCCAAATTGTAGGAAACCATTCCACCACTTGCCTATCATGATCTAAACAAATTCAAGTTGATAATTGGGAGTAAGGTGTTGTATTTCCCTTGGGAAAGCACATCATTAACCTTCTTGTATAACTGATTTGACCTTGGCTTTAATAGGAAATTCATTATAGCTTTTCATAGCCTAGGATGTACTTATTAAAGGCCCCTGCCTTATCTAATTATCAAACCACATAAATTCCTTTTCAATGTTGCTAATCTTAGTGATAGTAGGGTTTGAAATATCCATCAATTTCATCTATTGGGAAAAGGGCCAAGAATAGGTAGACTAAAGAGTAATGAACCGTAAGCTATTCCACTTAAAGAAAAAAACTATGGAGTTAATATTCCATAGTTTCTTTATCAAATCAATTTTGTTAAAGGTACTAATAGAAGTTAACCCCAAACCATCCTCCTCCTTATGCTTACAAACCTGTGTCCACTTCACCTTAGCATAATATCCGTCATAATTAATATTTCCCCATATAAAGTTCCTAAAAAGCTTCTTGATAATTTTGGTAACCCATTTAACTAGTAAGATGTTAGAAGACCAATAGATGTGCAATAAGTTTAATAATGATTTCATGAGTTTTAACCTTTCCACCAAAGGATAAAACCTTATTTGTTTATAGACTCAACCTCTTCTAAATTTTCTCCATTAGGGGATAGCATTTAGAGGATTGAATCATTATTAGGGGAGCGATCTGAGACATTACGTGGATCAAATGAGGCCTAAAAGGAAGGAAAACCATGAAACCAAAAAGGGTTTACCAATGCCTGACAAAGTTTCCTTTCACGTAAAAAGCACGATCACATTGTTCATTTTACCATATGAAAAAACATCTTGTGGAGTAAAGATCATTAAGGAGATCGTCGTTTAAGCAATCATTGGGATCTTACACATTTGAGTGCCAAATTGTTAAAGGAACTATCATTGAAGCAATCATTGAGATACTACGTAGTTGAGTCCTAAATCGGTAAGGGAATTATTGTTTAAGCAATCATTGAGATCCTACACATTTGAGTCTCAAATCACTAAAGGAATTATCAAGGTTTTAAAAACTGGACCAGACCACTTGGTCCGACCAAAAAAAGTTTAAACTGGTCAGTTGTTTGGTGCGGTTTCACCTAATAATCTCTATATATTAAAACCAGCTGGATTATTAGCAAACCGATCGATTTTTTGTCAAACTAGTCCAACCGTACAAAACTAAAGATATACCTAAAGGCTACTTAAGCTTCATTTCATCGAACCTCTCGGGCTTCTCCTATCCTCTCCACGGCTTTCTCTTCACCATATTTTGATCTTCTCTTCACCATCTCTCACTACCTCTATAGATGTAAAAATCGAGCTCTTCTCTTCAAACTTCATATTTCATTTCATCGAACCCTCTCCTCCCCATTTCACTGTCTTCTCTTCACCATCTCTCTTCGCCTCCATAGATGAAGAAACAAAGTACAAGGAAACTACCTAAGGACAACATCTTCTTGCCACCAAACCCATCAGAGGACACTTGTTCTCGGTGATCTTTAGCTCTACTCTCTCTGTGTTTGTTTGGACACTTATAACTAAACTGTGAACTGCAGGAATGGGTTCCTTTATGAGTTCGACTAAGAAAAGCATGGAACTTAATAAAAACACGGCACTTGACAAGGCCAAAGAGTTGTCAACTTTCGACCCTGTAGTGGTTTTCAGGTTTATAACACTACAAATCCATCTATCATATGTCCTTTTATTTTCTAGGTTCTCTTTTAACTTGGATAAGGTAGGATGCTATTGTATTTGCTTGTAATTACTTTGGTGTTTTACGTTGTTCTTACAGTAAAACCTACTATGGGTATTGTAAGAGGGTAAAGCAACTGTTTACTTAGATAGGAGCAACTTTCAAGGTCATTGAACTGGATGAGCAAAGTAAATACCTAACCTTATAACTTACTCTAGTTTACTTAGTACCGTTATCAACATCATTACATCTCTTGGTCCACATTTCTGAGCAGATTTCTCTTGGCCCATGCATGCTTTGGCTATCACTCGCAGGAATTAAATTTTCTAAAGAAGAAAAAGTAGGGGTACGGGTGTAAGTTTGTAGCGATAAGTAAGAGCAAAAGGAGGAGAGAGTAAATAGCAGAAGACATGATGAATACCTAAGAACTAGATAGCAATTGGGACCAGAGAAGAAGGATCCCATGAACTAGAGATATAACGATAGAGAAGAAGAAGATAGAACTAGTGATAGCTGATACAATTTCACAATGTTTTCAAAATCTAGCAGACTCGAGGTTTATGAATTCCAATTTGTTATATAGAAAAAGAGATAAGGACAAGGCAGTAGAATCATGAGCTTTCATTTTCATTTATACTTCTTGATTAATTAGTTTTCTGTGACACTTAAAACTCTATTTCATTTCAGATTTTGATAGTTATGTTATATATACCTATTGAAGTATTGAAATTATTGATCTAAAACACTATTTCGGGCTACTTTATCGAGGCCTCTCCTATAGTAATTAGCTACCTTTGCTCCAAGATATGAATCAGAAAGAGCTTTTCTATAAGTGATTACCATTCTGCTGTGTTTCTATTCTTGGTTTGTTTCTGTTATGATCACCATTCGGCTGTTGGTTTGTTTATGCTTTTGGATTGTTTCTATTATGGTCACCAGTCGGCTCTTAATTTGTTTCAGCTCTTAGTTTGTTTCTAGTATGGTGACCATTTTGTTATTGGTTTTTGTGTATATAAATGGTTTGTGATGTTTTTAGCATGACTTTTTCTTTTTCAAATTTATTCTTGTTTCTTGTTGTTCTTGGATTTGATCCATTATTCCTTATATGTTCACAAATATCGCTTGCAAATTAGAGGAGGGTGGGAATAAGATAGAAGATCAGGTAGTGGTGGTGATTAATTGGGACTCTATTGCTTAACCTTGGCTTTTGTTCTTATATTGTTAGATCAAAAGTTGGTCAACTTTGATACATACTAGTAATAGATCAAAGGCTTATCTCTTTGTCATAACAAAAATAGAAAGACTCGTGCTTTTATCTAGGTAAAAAAGGATAGGCATCCTTATCATGGTTTTGTAAAGTACATGCAACATGAATTCCACATTTGTTGGAACTATAAACACAGGACGTGGGAATAAATGACTTCACCAAGTTTGTGATAAAACCAACCAAGTTATACTAAATTGCAACTGAAATCAAACACTTAGTGTTGAATTTTTAAGTGCTATCAATTCCATTTATATATGAAATTTAAGGCTACCTTTGCATCCCAAATTTTCAGAATTGGAGCTTAATTCTATGTATTCGATTTATTATATTGTAGAAGGATAATCCATCATAATGGTTCCTAAGGTTGAGTTTGGATTTTGTAATTTTAGAATTTGATCAAAATTACAATTTCAAGTATTAGAATTACAACAAATATATAGCATCAACCCAATTATGTAGTAAATCTATGGGGCAAAGTTTAATAAGTAACATTTGTTGGTCTTTTTTAATCCATTCTTCTACTATTGGTCTTTTTATTACAATTGATAAATGAGAATTATTTAAGTTGTATACTTTTGCCATGACAATAGTATACCCAATTATTTTTTATAATTTTTAGGTTAAATTATAATGGAAAATATGGAATCATCCTCTACTTGTGGTAAGTCCAATCTAGCATGGAATTATTTTTCTTCTTCTCAAGCATATGATGGGAATGTCCAATATAACAGTATGTTTTGTGGTAGAATATTTAAAGGGGGAGGAATTTTTAGAATGAAAGAACATTTTACTAGTGTTAAGGGTAATATTATTTCTTGCAAAAAAGTACCACTTGATGTGTATGATATGATTGGAAAATATTTACAGCAACAAGTAAAAAAGAAAAAGGAAAATAAAGAGGCTCATGATATATCTTTTGTAGATGATGAAACACCACAAGTATTAGATAAATGAAAAGGAAAAGTTACTATTGACATAGATTCTTTTTTTCTCCAAGAACTACTCCTAGTTCTCAACCTAGTCTAAAAAGTTTTATGGTTGAAAAGGATGTTGTTTTACGATGTAAAGAGCATGGGCTAGATGGTTTTATCATTCATGTAGTCCTTTAAATGCTTTAAATTCACAATATTTTCAAGAAGCAATTAATGTTACAACAACAATAGGTCCAGGATTTAAGGTACCATCTTATTATGAGTTGCGTGTGCCTTTGCTTTAGGATTTTAAAAAATAATGTCAGTTAATTGTGGATACATATAAATCTAGTTAGGAATCAACAAGATGCACTATTATGGCAGATGTGTGGACTGATTAAAGACAAAGAACCTTAATTAATTTCTTGGTTTATTGTAATATTGGAACAACTTTTATTAAGTTTGTTGATGCTTCTGACGTGGTAAAAAGTGCTAATGCTTTATCTAAATTATTCTCTGAAATTGTCAAGTGGGTTAGACCAAAGAATGTTGTGCATTTTGTTGCAGATAATACAACTAATTTTGTATCATTTGGGTATTTAATACAATCAAAGTATGGACATATTTATTGGTCTCCATATGTTGCTCTTTGCATAAATCTTATTTTAAAAGATATTGATGGTATGAATCATATTTCTAGTCTTGCTTCATGTGCATCTAAGACCACAATTTTTGTGTATAATCATGTCATATTTTTGTCTTAGTTAAGAAAGCAAGAAGATTGGGTTGAGATCGCGCGTCCCGCTACTACCAGGTTAGTAGCTACATTTATTACTTTGAAAAGTAAACATAAGCAATTACTTCAAAATTTGGTGACAAGTAAACTTTTTTCTAGTCATAAATTATCAAAGAGTGAAAAAGGAAAAGAAATTTATTCTATTATTTTAGATAATAAATTTTGGGATGCTTGCTTGATCATTGTAAAGATTGTTGCTTCGCTTATAAGGCTGTTGGGATTGCTGACTCAGATGAGAAGCCATCTTTGGGGTATATATATGATGGTATGTATAGAGCTCACAAAATAATTATAAATCCTTTTAAAGGGAAGGAGAAATTGTACAAGCCTTATATAAATATTATTGATCGACGATGGGATAAGTATCTTATCTAAATGATTCACGTAGCAGCTTATTTTCTCAATCCTTATTGCTTATATAGTGGAGAATATGTACAATTAATATTATGGGTGGTTTGTTTGATGTGATTGAGTGCAAATGTATTTTCTCTATTAAAAAACAATCACAAGTGATAAATGAAATGGAATTGTATTGTGAAGGTTTAGAGAGTTTTGCTAGATCATCAACAAAGACAGAACTTATGATGAAAAAAATACAACCAAGTAAGTTTTATACTTTTAATTCATTATTTACTTATTAAAAATATATATTTTTATCATAACTATTAATTTAAAATACAGATGAGTGGTGGAGATTATTTGGTGACAATGCTCCAACATTGAGAAAACTCGCTATTAGGTGACTCAGTCAAACATCTTCTGCATCAGGTTGTGAACGTAATTGGAGTGTTTTTGAATGCATTCATATAAAGAAATGAAATTGGTTGGAACATCAAAGGCTTAATGACCTTGTTTACGTTACTTATAAACTGAGAATGAATAACACGTATTTTATAGTTTTGTTTTTATTTCAATAATTTTATTTTTATTATTGACTTTATAGATTCTCTATTATATTTTCAACCCACTTACTAAGAAGAGAACATATGATGCAGTTAATATTGATTATATTGAACATACTGATTTTTGGATCGAAGAAGAAGAACCTTTGCCTGATCTTAATTATAATGAACTTAAAAAGATGATTTATGAAGAAAATGCATTTTTCATAACGAATACATTAAGAACATCTACTGATGGTCAGTTCATATCTTATTTTGATCATATTTTACTTAAAATTATACTATATTATAAGTTTACAATTGAGAATAATTTCATACATTACTAATTTGTAATTTATTTTAATGCAGTAGAAGAAGTTGATGCAAATACTTTGGATGTAGCGTAGTTTACAAATCTCCAAATAGTGTTAGATAATTGGGAGCTTTTGACGATGATGGGACACAATGTTCTTCAGAAATACAATTTTGATTTTTTTGTTATTTTAAGTTTTATATTAGACTCATATTTATTTATTATTAGTTCATTATATAATAATAGACATTGTTGTATTTTTTATTTTAATAAAATATTTTATTTTTACTTATTCTTCTAAGTTTTACTTCTTATTTATTATATACCAGTTTTATAACTGCTTACTACCGGTTGAACCTCTAAACCTTAAACCTTTCCTTTGACCGATTCGATATCTGGTTTGGTTTTTAAAACATTGGGAATTACCACTTTAGTAATATTGAGATACTACACATTCAAGTCCCAAATTGCTAGGGGAATTGTTGTTTAAGCAATCATTGAGATCTTACGTATTCGAGTCCGAAATTACTAAGGAATTATTATTTAAGTGATATTGAGATCCTACATATTTGAGTCCCAAATTGCTAAGGGAATTATCTTTTAAGCAATCATTGAGATCCTATACATTTGACTCCTAAATCGCTAAGGGAACTATTGTTTAAGCAATCAATGAGATCCTACGCATTCGAGTCCTAACCATCGACATTACCAAGGGACTTAAAAGGTGATGAGTGGGAGTTAAAAGTCTCCTAATAAAATCCAACTTTCAAAGCAAGAATTCCTTCACTAACAGATATTCGAAAAAAGCACCTTTCAAATTAAATAGTTATAGAGGAATAAATAAATGAGATTTTTAAAAAATTACCTCCAAAGAGTAAGTCAAGATGATTTTGAGATTCAAGAGAACAAAATCATAGTATGGAAAAAGGATGGACTTCAAGTAACTAATATTCTACAGTTTCAAAAATGTTAGAAATTACAAGCTGAGTTCCAATTCTTAGAAAAAAAGAGATTGGTGTCGAGAGTAAGAGGTTTGAATCTGCATTTAATAATCTAAAAGTAAAAGGATTGACAAATTTTAAAAAATATTAATAACTAACTACTTGTTAAGGGATTTCATTCCCCTAAATTTTCAAACAAATAAAGACATCACGATAAGGGAAGAGATTTCCTAAAAGGCCCCTTTTCAAGCCCTTATGAACATTTTGTCTCTTCCTCCGAAGATCGGTGATTTTTTCACCTAAAAGAGAAGGTTCACCATGATCAACAACAAAGGAAACATTAGGATTGATCGAATCAATCCTAGATAAATGATCCAAAGGAGGGTCCTACTCCAAAATAAAAGCAAATGAGAAAGGAGAAGAAGCTAAGATGGCTATCGAGTTTGTTTCATGGAAAGTCACCAAAATCAGAGATTAAGTTAAAATTGGTTCCTTTTGTACCACTTCAGTATAGAACTCCACTAGAAAGCAATAGTAGATTATGAAGTAAAACCTAAAAGTTCATCATAATTGCATTTCACAAACAATTAACCATTAGACCGCCAAACCTTAGTAAACCTCAGACTCAGAGATCATTAGATTACCTTCTTCATCTAACTTTTGGATCTTAATAGAATCCAAAAACTCCCTATCTAATTTGACCTCCATATAAATTCTCATATAACCAATGCGTTTCATTGAAACTACAAATTCATCTAAATAAATTGGGATCTCTATAACACCAACGAGATGGCTAAATCAATTATGTTAGTTTATGCCCTGCAGCCAATCACTTTGGTTGTAGTTTAGTGACAAATTATTTAAAGGCATTATTTATCTTGTACATGTTTAGATGAATATGATAAATTCGATGGCATAATTGTACATTGCAAATGAATTATAATGAGTTGCAAATGAAATTATAATGAGATTATAATTATGAGATTCGTATTGCATTTATGTATTATTCCTAAATGATTCTAATCATGTTCTATTAAGATTGGATATTAATAGAACGTCAAAAGACCAGCACACGTTTTGTTTTTCCTTATGAAGGAAGTAGTCGATCTCATAGGCTAAATTATAAAGACACCTAAACAAACATACAGGTGCTTGTTAGAGAACAAGTTCATTGAACAGATCCGATATGAAAATCCATTTAGAGCATTACTTGTATGTCTATGAAATTCTCATTGTGATGATCGCATAAGTGATTCTTTGACTTGAGGTCATCAAAGTTATCTTGTATGGGGGATTACTATATTTTGATACTACTTATGATCTATTTAATCATGGGTTGTTTAATCGGTAGTCATTAGATGTAGCATGAACTATATGGAGGTAGTTGTGTGATCAAGATAGGATTTATCACCCTAAAGTAATTAGGGAGAATGTTTCGTTGTTCTTGATTAGTATTAATTGAAGAAATCCTTGGCCAAGGTGAAATGATGCTTTGTAAATAAATTAAAAATTTCATTAATTGAATCGATAGCTAATGGCGGAGAACTATTATGATTAAACTCAAAATAGAGTAGACATTAATTCTATGCTTTATGTCTAATCAGAATATTGTATGATCAAAGGATTGAATTATAAGAAAAAATCATACACAGAAAGATTAGTCAAAACCACTTTGACATTCCTAAATATTTAGGTGGTCATGATGCGTTACTAGACGCCAATCTCGATCTATGATTATATATTGTTTAATTAGAGAATTAAAGATAAATTAAAAATAATTTTAATTTATCTAATTCTAATTATGAATTAGAATTTAAATTTATAATCATTGCCAACATATTTGGGAACCTAATGGGTCTCACATATAGAATGGGTTGAAGAGAGCAAAGTTAA
>JAOTJB010000209.1:36798231-36811146 GCA_027123815.1 Erythroxylum minutifolium | reverse complement strand
TGTATTTCCAGATCAGGGCTATTCATTTCGTTTTATAAGCCCTGGGCTAAATAAAAAAAAACCTAATAAAACGACAATATATATATGAAACATAAATAACCTAATTTATAAGTCTATATACCCAATCAAATAGAAAAATAATAATTTTTAAAAATACAAGAAATTAACATAATTAGGAAAAAATATAGTAAATAATATTCTAAGTTATTAAATATTCTAAATTTTTCAGTCAAATTTTATGCTATTTTATAAGCTGTGGAAATGATTGAATATTAACATTATTAATATTTTATTATTACAACATATTTAATAGAATCATACGTATTTTTATAATAAAAGAAACAATTTATATAGTCTTTGAATTGAGTGACTTAAATTATTTGGTTTAGTCATATTATCACTAAACCATGTAAACTTTACAAGAAACATAAATCCAACAATTATTATATTACTTGTGGCAAAGTATAATGAAAATTATAATTACAAAATTTTAATTATTTATTAATATTTAATTATTTTATAAATAATAAGTAATCTAAAAGTTAAAAAGGAGAAACACAAATAAATATAATATCATTAAATATTAATTTTATGATTTAAAATGCTAATATAATGTCAACGTTAATGACAAATTACAAATTAATTACAACATATTCAAATATTTAATAAGCTAAAAATACATTAAAAATCAGAAACTTTACTTTTAAATTATACTGCGAACTTAAAACCAGAATCGTGAAAATTTTTTACAACTAATCTTTTAGTTAAAATATCTTAAATAGTGTGTTGATGAAAATAAAAAACTTAAAAGGTAAAAATATACTTAAATATTTCAAAACTATTTATAGTTAATAAGTCAACGTTAACTTTACTTAAGTAATATGAAAAATATGAAATTTGACGTTACTCACCTAACGTTCTTCCTCTATTTTCAAGTAAGTGAATGACTATTATGCTAATTCAAGACCATCAAATACGCTATTAGAATTTACTACATTACTCACCATCACCTCTACGTTCAATGCTACTTAAGACAAGTTTGAAAATATTACAAAGATGGGGCCCTATTTGATATATCAATGGCATAGACAGCGAAATATTGTTGGAAATATAGATAAGAGTAGAAGCATTTACCTATTTCTACCAAATAAATGGGACCTTTTCTATTGTGGGCCCTGAGTATCTGTACTGCGTGTCTCTGCCCAAGGCCGACACTAGTCCAGACTAGACAATTAGTACCTCTGCCCAAGACCGGCACTGATCCAGACTAGACAATCCAAATGAGGTAGCAATTAAAAGAAAAAAAACTCATGTATCTATAAAATCACGATTGAAGACATAAATATTATTTAGTCGCCTCAAAGTAATTGACGCAAATGTACGTGCTTGATAGCTAAAATACAGTAAAAATTAAATTCATAAGATAAGAAATTAAAGATTTAAAAGATTTAATTATTAAATCGTTATAAAATCGACTAAAGATTAAATAAAATTAAATAATTTAAAATATAATAAAAAAGATTTTTTTACCTTTCAAAAAATTTATAATTTTAATTAAAAAGATATTATAAAATAAAAATTAATTTATTTATTTTAATTTATAAAAATATTTTAATTTACAAAAATTGACCGATTAATTACTAAATTGATCAGTTTTTAATAATAAGAGTTATTAAAATAAATCGGACCAAAATTGAATCAAAAATAATGATTAAACCAACCGAACTAGTTGAATTTTTTAATTATTATTTTAATCATAGTCAATGTGTTACATCAAGAAAGCTAAGATTAAGTTTACGCATGGAGCCCCATTTATAGGGATGGCAATTTGACCTTGCCTAACCCGGCTCTACTCGAGGTCAATAGACCATCGGCCGAGATTTCTTGGCCCGATTGAGCTACGAGCCGAGCTTGGGTTAGGTTTATTGACAAAATGACATTGTTTTGTCAAAAACAAAGTCAAACTAGAAGCCTGGCCAAGGAGCAGTCAATCCATGGGTCGACTAAGGCCATAATGACCCGGCCCATTATCATCCATACCATTCATTCTTTTTCTTTCTCTTTTCTATTAATCGATTGAAATAATTTATAATTTAAAATCTTGATATTTGATCAATTTTTAGATCAATAAAATGATATTATTTTATTATCGATTGATAAAAGACAAATTTGAGTTTAATATCTTACTCATAAAATGAAATGATATTATTTTAATTTTAATTAATTGGAATGTTTTAGATTGGGTCTAAACATAATCTAGAACTCGGGAAAAATAAAAAAAAGTTTATTCATTAACTTTAGGTCGAATCCTTTCGAGCTTAAAACACTTAATAAAAACGTATACTTTATACAATTATTATTTAGTTATTCTTAAAATATTTTTATTATTTAATCTATTTAAAAATTATGTTAGGAGATTATAAATATTGAAACAGAATTTTATTAAGTTTACGTGGAATTATTTAAATATAGATCATGTGAAAGAATTTATATAATTAATTTTATTTGATTTAATATCAACTTTTATTATAATTAAAATTACAAAGTGATGTTTTTAAGAATAAGTACAATCACAAAAGAAAATGTCTTTAGATGTTAAACATTTGGTTGTGTGATCAAGCACAAAGCCTTTTCACAATAATCACATTTTATTGCCCAATGCTTTATTCTAAAACTTATTAGACACTTAAATTTTTTGTTTCAATTATTCTGTTCTAACTTTATTCTATTAAATCTTATTCATATTTTTATATAAAATTTGTATAAATGTATAGATAAAATTTAATAAAATATAATAAAAACATCGTAACTGAAACAAAAGATCTAATCCGTTTACAAAATGCCCGGCGAGTCTATTCTGTCGTTGCTCTTCCATCCAGTCTCACGAGGTTATATATACTTAACAGCATCAATCTCATAACATTATTTTGCGGGCTTTTCATTAAAAATGCGCAACATCTGTATAAAGTATAACCTATGCCTTGTAGGCTAAATCCTAACCAGTCTTTTAAAGAGTGAACTCTTATTAATTAAGATGAGAAATTTTCATCCAAAGACCACTTTGTCAGGCTAAATACTCTCAAGTAAGTGATAGCAAAACTTAATCAAAAGATATAAGATGACCTAAAAATGCTTAGTCATGATCACCTTTAAAAGGTCAACTTAACTTTTATTGCGGATGCAAAAGCCATACCAAATTTAGGTAAACTTTAAATACGAGAAATGACTTCATTTTCACGTCGCCATTTGATACGGATACATATGGTGGGACGCTTCCTCTTGGAAATAGGCAAATAGCCTTATCACCTACCTTTCATTTTCATTTCCTATATGTAATCCATCTTTAGTCAAATTAAGACTTTAATGTGCCCGCACGGATAGCTCAACTGGTTTTTAGGAAAGTTATTGAGTGTAAGGTCTCATGTTTGAGTCTCAGCAGTGACAGTGTGAGAGTTTCATCTAATATAGTGGCTCCTTATGTGCACTAGACACAGAGCCCTCTTTCTTAAAAACTAAGTGAGATTAAACCGTGATTTACCCCTCTATCACTCTATCATGCCGAAATGTGGGAACACTTAAAATGGGTGATTCTATCTTTTGAGTGTAAGACTTCAATGTCATGCCAAATTCCACTCCCCGACTTCTATTTTGACTGACACCACAGGTTTGATTATTATGCGTATGGCTACGGTCTTTTCCGGTGGATCCTGATACAAGTTCATACCTATTTTACTTATTTATGCTTCTTTCAAGTTTTCTCAAAACACAAAGGAAATATATTAATTAGGTGAAAATCACCAAGAAATAAAATAAAATGAAAAGAAAAAAGATATAGTACTTAGAATATCAACCTAGAAAAGGAAACTAATAAAAGAAGTCAGAAAGAGGAACAAACTCTTTAAAGGTCATACCTCGTGTTCATGATTTAACACTAAAAAGGATTTCTCACACTCTCATACGATTAAAACACAAGCACATCAAAATAATCAAGGGTTTGATATATTGGATAAGAAAAAAGCAAAAAAAGAAGAAGAGAGTTAGGAACACAAACCAAAAACAGAAAATTTTCTTCATCTATTACAGCATTGCTATTTATGAAAAACTTAGACGAGTTTTAAACCAAAAAAACGATCTTTTGTATTAACAAAATGACGTAGTTTTGTATATAAAAATTGTTAGGTTTCAGGCCAAGTCGAATCATTAAACTTAAATTTAGAACTTGTTTGAAGTTTACAGTATAAAAAAATTCAAACTCGACCTAAAATTTGACTACCTGATATTAAATCCAGTAAATTCAAATCGAACTTGAGATTCAGTCCCTTGTACCATTCCTATTAATATAACAAAATTTTTTTATGACATTCAATTTGGATTTTATTAGGATTTGAAAAAAATTGCTAAAAATATTAATGAAAGTCTTGATATAAGATAATTCGTAAAAAGGTCACAGTTACTCCTTTATGACGAAAAGGTCATATGTTCGAGTCATGAAAACAATTTATTTGTAAAATATAAAGAAAAGTTGCGTACAATTGATGTCCCTCTCTTAAACCTCGCAAAGAAGGAGTTTTGTACACTGAAGTTGTTATTGTTGTTGTTGTTGTTCAATTTAGATTTTATTAGCATTTGAAAAATACTGTTAAAAATATTAATGGAAGTCTTGATATAAGATAATTTATAAAAATTAATACTCGATGGTTCAAATTAAGGATGATGTGAAATTCAAATACTAAAAATAATTTTATCCCTACCAAATTATCTTTGATTATCCATAAGCAAAATACATCACTCTTATGTCATCAAAAGAAAATATTATGAGGTTTAAAACATCAGAATCAAGTAGGCATGGCATGCCAGTCAGGATTGACCAGCCCGCAGCCCAACTCGAGGTCGATCCGACCTATATATATTTTTTAAATAAAAAATATATAAAATGACGTCGTTTTAGACAAAACATCATTGCGCCAGTTGACTATAGTCAATCTGTGGCTCGACTCAAGTAGACCATAATCGACCCATAGCTTGTTAAATCCGGGCCGGAAACAAAATTGTCATCCCTGTGAACTAGTTGAAAAGAAATAAATAAGACAATGATATGAGTATGTCAGACCAAGAAGGAATGCAACAATGAAGATTGAAGAGCCTTAAAGTAAGTAGCCGCCAACCGTTTTATTTTAATAAAGACTGTGATGAATGAATAAATCGCAAACAACTTGAAGTATCCTAAACAAGCAATAACGTGACTTTAAGAACAGGTTAAAGGAATAGTTGACTCTTCCATGTTACGATTCTTTGAATCTTCATAAAATATTCCCACGACGAGTTAGCCAAGTTGAGACTAATCACACCAAGAACGTGAACCCATTATTGCTTCTATAAAGACAGAGCTAGTGTTTTTGGATGGAGCCAACATCGTCTATTACTATTTCCTTTCTTCATCCAACAAAGCATGAACTAAGAGAGTAAGTCGACTCAGTCACTGAATCGAAAATGCATTAAACCTCTTTTATGTTCTTATCTGAACCCATGAACTATAGAATGAATATAGGTGATGCAAGATGTGAAGGGAAATTCAGTCACAAACCGTGGAAACTTATCTTCAGGCTAAGACGCTTCTTCTGACTTACTGCTCAATCACACAAGTTGAGTAAACATTCCATAATCTCGGCTTTCTCCAGGGTCCACGTCCATCCCAAAAGAAGACAACTCCACACTCTTTCTATTCCCACTTGTACCTCTTCACACCGTGCACAGCAGTACCGACTTTTTTTAAAAATAAATATATGATGGATATATTATATCATCATTATTATCATCATCGCCGTCGTTATAGAAGACCAATACTTTATTATGCTTATATTAAGCTTCTCTCTCAGTATCTACTCATAAAGTCTTTCTTCAGTTGCAAAAACTTATCACCTTCTCTTCGTTTCTCACCGCTCTCAAAATGGGCAGTCTTCAGGTGGAAACCCCGTTCTCCACCATCAAACACCCTGACCAAGAAGCACCCTCTACCGTGAAAGACGAGGACGTGTCTCCCATTGAACAAGTCCGGCTCACCGTTCTCAACACCGATGATCCAACCTTGCCAGTGTGGACCTTCAGGATGTGGTTCTTAGGCCTACTGTCATGTGCCCTTCTCTCTTTTCTCAACCAATTCTTCTCCTACAGAACGGAGCCTCTTATCATCACCCAAATCACTGTCCAAGTAGCTACTCTCCCCATAGGCCGGTTTCTGGCGTCTGTATTGCCAACCACCAAGTTTCAGATTCCAGGGTTCGGGTCCAAGTTGTTTTCTTTGAACCCGGGTCCGTTCAACATGAAGGAACACGTACTTATATCGATATTTGCTAACGCTGGGAGTGCATTTGGAAATGGAAATGCATATGCTGTTGGGATTGTGAACATAATCAAAGCCTTTTATCAGAGGAGTATCTCCTTCTTTGCTAGTTGGGTTCTCATAGTCACAACCCAGGTAATCAAAGTTTTTGTCTTTTATTTCACCCCAAAAAAAAACAGTTTTTGTCTTTTATCCTTTTTACTTCTTTCCTGGAAGCAAACAAAAGTTTGAGAAAGCAGTGCTACTGGTTCCGACTAAAATGTTGGTAAAGGGCTGTTCTTGCTTGTGGGTTTAGGCTGATTGTCTCTTTCTCTACACTCTCTTTTGGCTCTACTTTTCTTTATTTAATCAGAAACTTTGTTTGGTTTCGTGGGCTTTGTTATTCTCACCTTTGCTGTCTTTTCTGAAGTTAATTATCCACCAACTTTTCATGATTTGGAGGGTAATTTGCCGAATTTTTGATCCATTTCAACACTTGGTGCTTCCAGATGTACATATTTCTATGTAGTGGTGATATACAAATCGACTGAAGTCAAATCCTTAGAACTAAACTGCTAATACAGACAAGGTTGGTTGGTTTTGCTTGTAACAATGGCGTTGTTGGTGGTGATGGCAGGTGTTGGGATATGGATGGGCTGGAATATTGAGGAAATACGTGGTGGAGCCTGCCCATATGTGGTGGCCTAGTACTCTCGTTCAAGTCTCGCTCTTCAGGTACGTACGTATGATTACATTAATTGAGAAACAGGAAAGAAGGTAACAGAAATATACAACTTTCAGGTTAACTAGATTTAGACCGTCCCCTATTAAACATTTTCACATTTATATCTACATATTTTAAATGCTGTTACGTTATCATTTTGTTAATAATAATTTTCAAGCAGCCTTTTTTATTATAATATTTTAATTTATTGTTTATTTTTATTGAAAATTGAAATAAGAGAATTTAATTCCAAATAGTTCAACGCAATTAAGTCTATTTTTGACTTGGATACATGAATGAAATAGTGTGATTCATATAAAGATATCGACACATGCAGCTTCTTGACTTTTAGCAAACTCTGTCCCCTCCATTGCCAGCCTCCTCCTATTTCCTTTTATTAAGAGGTCATCGTCTTTTTTTCATTTGTGTATTCATTAGACTGGATATGTCAAAGCTTTATGTAACTTATGCATGGGAACGTAGCCATAGGGATTGGAATCCATTTATGAAATGCAAATTTACAAGAAAGAACTTGCTCAATCCCTTAGATCACATGACCATATATATATAGTGTCAACGTCACTCATAAGGTGGATACGATTATAATTCACAAGATCCACGCCTTGGAATAAATTAGATCACAATTTCACTACTTTTCTTTTTATGTATTGTCAACTAGTCAAGTTTCTAGCAATCAAGTTGTGGCCTAAACATTTAATATCTCAACCATCCTTTGACCTCCCGCACTGGTTCCTTAAACTGCACCAGAAAGCAAGAATTCTTATGGCTAAATTAATGGGGTTGCTGATTCTAACTAGAAAGAAAGGGAATCATGACAACCAAAACCAAAATGTCACAATCCTAAAGACAGCACACTGGGTCCTAAGTTTCAATGGATGACAGCCAAGTTCGTGAAAATTATTGTTCACCCAAATTATTGGTCACCCTAGTTCTTTGACGATGTTAACTTTTCAACCGTTGAAAAACAAACCGAAAGAAACACTTTTTTTATAAAAGAAAGTATCAGATATTTTATATTAGTTATGATATTTTTATCATATTTTATTAAATATTATCAATACATTCTTATTAAAATATTTATGTAGATCTTATATAAACATATGAATAATATTTAATAAAACAGAGTTAAAACAAAATAAATGGAACAGAAATTTTGAAAGGTAAGAAATCTAATTTAAGACGCTAGGGGTGGATGTAGAATTTATAGGGTTTAAGCCTTAAGGTTTACCTAAACATCCTAATTTCTATTATGTTTAATAAGATTTTTTTCTTAAAGTGAGGTCGATTTGAAGGGTGTCGAACTGTGGGACAACAAGCATTAGTTAGTGAGAGTGTCTTGTCGAACTAATAGAAGAGCGTGATTTAAGCGGAATGGTAGTGGATGTGACTTAAGGTTAGCCTTCGGTTGTGGTAATAACACGTTACATTTTCTTATTTACTTGATCTATTTTAATTTATTTTATTAAATTTTATTTATATATTTATATATAAATATGTGAATAAGATTTAATAAAATAGGATAAGAACATTATAATTGAAACAAAGTTTGGTTTCAATAATAAATTTAAAGCATAAAATCATAGATTGATGTAGATCGTTAATAGGAACAGTTAGTTTTCATATCATATTCCTATAATCAGTCATTATCTGCACTGGCTGTAGAATCAATGAAAAGCTTTAACTAGTGAACAAAAGGATGCCCAATTTTTTATTTCTTTAAAATTAAAAAAATATGTTGCTTTTGAATTTTTATATAAAAAATTTTAAAAATAATGTCATTTTATCTCTCTTGATGTGGTTGATACTGACTCAGTTGAGCCCAACCTTGATCAATGGGTTTAACACATTAATTTTAAGTTGGCCTGTACTCAGACTGGATTGTCATGCCTAAGTTACATATGATTTGCAATTGGCAAGGCAGATTCTGAATGTACACAAAAAAGGGGTCATTGCCTGTGGTAGAAATTGATCACCGACGCGAAATTTGATGATACAAAGCTAGTTTTATGCACATTTGAGAAATCAGACTTTTTTAAGTTCCTACCATAAATATGAAGCCTAGCAATATAGTCGCAAGGACTATTAAAGCGATCTCCTCTGAGTTACTCCAGCAGCTCAACTTTGTTTATATAAAATTTTGAACAAGCTTATGCCATAAAAGCTGTAATTGCTATTAATCTTGCAGGGCTTTGCATGAGAAAGATGATCATCGAATGACAAGAGCAAAGTTCTTCGTAATTGCACTAGCATGCAGTTTTGCATGGTATGTGGTACCAGGCTACCTATTCACAACACTTACAAGCATTTCATGGGTGTGCTGGGCGTTTTCAAAGTCAGTAACAGCACAGCAGCTCGGCTCAGGCATGAGAGGCCTTGGACTTGGAGCTGTGACACTCGACTGGTCTGCTGTGGCATCCTTCTTATTCAGTCCTCTCATTAGCCCTTTCTTTGCAATAGTCAACGTTTTTGTGGGCTATGTACTCATACTATATATTACCATTCCTATAGCTTATTGGGGGTTAGACTTGTACAACGCAAAGCGTTTTCCCATATTCTCCTCTCACTTGTTTACATCCCAAGGTCAGAGATATAACATTACAGCCATTGTTAATGACAAGTTCCAACTAGACCTACCAAAGTACGAGGAGCAAGGGCGAATCAATTTGAGCATGTTTTTTGCCCTTACCTATGGTTTTGGTTTTGCAACCATTGCTTCAACTGTTACCCATGTGGCTTTCTTCTATGGCAGGTAATCATTTTTATTATCTTTATGCCCTGAATGTACTTCAGTAGGGTGGAACATTTAGATATTGTCATGTGCATGTCGTCAAATCTAGGAAAAAGTCATTACCTGACGGGCCAGTACTAAATATCTAAACTACAATCAACAGGGAAATTTATGACCGGTTTCGTGCTTCTTACAAGGACAAGGAGGATATTCATACAAGACTCATGAGAAGATACGAAGACATACCTTCCTGGTGGTTCTACTTGTTGCTTGGCATTACAATTGCAGTTTCTCTTGCACTCTGCATCTTCTTGAAAGATCAAGTTCAGATGCCATGGTGGGGTCTTATTTTTGCCAGTGCCATGGCTTTCTTCTTTACCCTTCCCATCAGCATCATAACTGCCACGACCAACCAGGTAATTTGTTGTACTCCTTTTCCATCCCTTAGGTGGTAAAATCTAATTCCTTTAGCCTCAATCTTGCCAATCGCGGAACTGTCCTCAGCAAATGCAAAGAGAGCTCACTAAGATAGAACTTATCTTAAAAAAAAAGAGTAATTTATTTGAAATAATCTGCTTTCTATCCATTTTTTGAGTCATTACCAGGTAGATCCTGTCCTTCAGTGATTAATCCTCTGAAAAATTACATACAACACCAGGGCTGAACATAATCACAGAATATATCATGGGTATCATATTACCAGGAAGACCAATAGCCAATGTATGTTTCAAAACATATGGTTATATGAGCATGTCCCAGGCTGTCTCATTTCTCAATGATTTCAAACTCGGACACTACATGAAAATCCCTCCAAAATCAATGTTCTTGGTTCAGGTAAATATTCCTTTGTCTAGTTTTGAACACTACACTTTGTTTTCATGTGGAGAAATGTTGATATAGATCCTTTTTTCATTTATTCTATGTCCATGCCAGTTCATAGGAACAATGCTCGCCGGGACTATCAATCTAGCAGTAGCATGGTGGCTATTGAACTCCATAGAGAACATATGCCAGGATGATTTACTTCCCCCTGACAGTCCTTGGACATGCCCAAATGACCGAGTCTTCTTTGATGCATCTGTTATATGGGGTTTGGTGGGACCTAAAAGAATCTTTGGATCTCTTGGAAACTATCAAGCCGTGAACTGGTTCTTCCTGGGAGGGGCAATAGGACCAGTTATAGTATGGATGCTGCATAAGGCATTCCCCAAGCAATCTTGGATTCCCCTGATTAACCTCCCAGTTCTCCTAGGATCCACGGGAATGATGCCACCGGCAACAGCTGTAAATTACAATTCCTGGATAATAGTTGGGACAATTTTCAATTTCTTCATCTTCCGTTACAAAAAGCAGTGGTGGCAAAGGTATAACTACATTCTTTCAGCAGCACTGGATGCTGGAGTAGCTTTCATGGCAGTGCTGTTGTACTTCTCAGTAGGCTTGGAAAATAGAAGCTTGACTTGGTGGGGTTCAAATGGTGAACATTGTGATCTAGCAGTTTGTCCAACAGCCAAGGGAATAGCGGTGGATGGCTGTCCGGTTAACTGATGCTCTTATCCTTCTGTTAAATATGTCTGTTACAAGAAAATGTTTTATACCAATGATTAGCTGGTTATAAAAATGCAAGATCCACCCTGGTTCATACACATGGAGAAATGGTGGCAAGTAATTGTTTCAGTTGTATATGTGAAATATGTTATATTTGCATCTCTAATATAGCAATCATGCAAATCTTTAGAATGATCGGGAAGCAGTGTTTAACATATAATCACATTCTCCTTTCACAGCACAACAGCATCTTTTCAAGTACTTCAATGAGCAAGGAATATGATTTTTAATAGAAAAAATTTTTCTCCTCACCAATGGTATTACTATGGTTAGTTATTACCGCAACTTTAAACCATGATAAAACAACATATATTGTTGAGAAATACTCTAAGAAATTCCCATGTTCTAAACATAATGCTGCACCTAAAAGCAGGGAATATTAGCTCACTTGAACAAAAATGTAGAGACAGAACAGATATGCAACAGGAATGAAAAATGTACATAAAATGTTAAAAGTAATTATGTGATCTATCCTTAGATTTGTGTACAAGGATATGATTTGAGCATTCCGTCAATCATGGTGGCCCATACCTTGATGTTGACAGGCATTTAAACTGAAAGCCACTGGTTATACTCATCCATCCTTATTATAAAGGAGCTGGAACTGGATGAGCCACCTCCACCGTATGCCTTCATTTTCAGATAATGAAAAATGAACTCAGGAATTGCTTTCGGATTAGTAAATATAACAATAAACATTTAAACAGGATGCATACCTTTGCAACTTCGGATGTATCAGTGGCACCATCAATAGTCCTCAAGCACATCTTAAGATTATTTCTCTGCCAATAGACAACAGCTCCGATGGGCCTGGCATAATTTAAGCAACCTCTGTAAGACTGAAGGGAAAAGACAAAAAGTTGCAAGTATTTAATCCGAATAAGGTGACACATAGTTTGACCGATTAGTAAACTCGACCTAACTTAAACTACTAAAAAGGCGGACCACACTGATGCAATGCCTCAAATACCTAAGACCAGCAGTAGAGCTCTTTATGCTAAGTTGTTTTCCAATTTCATCACTTAAGTAGGAGTGGCCATCTGCTCTAACTCCCTGAATCAAGAGGGAAATTCCAGAACTTGGTATTGTCCAAAAAATGAGAGATATTGTAAGACCTATTAAGGATAAAACAAAGAACCACAGAAAATAATTTCTGATTACTAGGCACTCGCCATAAAATCCTCTATCAAGCCGAACTTTGAAAACTTTGTCCAACAATTTACTAGCAGCATCTTCACTGGAGGATATGTAAGACTTTCCCTTGGAAGTTAGATCTATAGCATTCATCGCAAGTAGCTACAAGGAAAAATTACAGAAATATCAGCACTCAGAAGTCGTCTGAAATGATGATATGGATGTGAAAGGAAAATCTAATTCCAAAATGCTTGTAACTTCTTCAGATTCTTAAAGAATAACAAAACAATAGATGAGTTCAATCCAAATCAACCTCTCCATAAAAATGCGGGTTAGTGATGCAATTCAGCGTAGTGCGTTTTTCATTAAGTCCCACATTGA
>JAOTJB010000209.1:36736993-36751184 GCA_027123815.1 Erythroxylum minutifolium | reverse complement strand
AGTTGGTATATCTGTTATTATCAAAAGCATCCTCGTAATTCTTTTCATGAACTTTTTGTTGATATCCCAAAGAATCACAATAAGTCTTTCATCCATTAATCTCCCATTCTTTAGTGAAAAACAAGGTTTTGAATAATGGGATGCAAATGATATATGATTTACTAGGGATGGCAACGATCCGGGCCCCATGGATCTAGTTGCTGGGATCAAGCCCGAGGTAGCGAGTCCAAGTCTGATTTAGCCAGCCTAATTTTTAAAAAAATTTAAAATACCAAAATAACGTCATTTTGCATATAAGGGTCGGGTCTTGGGCTTGAGGACCGATTAATCTGAACTTGACCCGTTGACTTCAAACTTGGCTGAGCCTGGGCCTAATTGCCATCCCTATGTTTTACTATTCGGCGTGAGACCTAATCAATTCAAACTTGAATCGATTTCAAACCTAGCCGAGCTTGGGCCTAGTTGTCATCTCTACGTTTTACTATTCTAGCACATCACAACAATTACAATTAGTGCAATTAACTATGAAGCAACAAGCTCACTAATGATTGTGCATCATAAAATTAGAACATCATGTATTTGTTTAGATGATAGCATAAGAGTACCAACCCATCTATCAAATAAAATTCAAATAATTGCATAGAAATATTTTTATAAAAATAAAATGAACTTCTCTTGTTAGGTCAAGGCTTATATTTAACGATTTTAATGAAAACTATATAATATTTTAAAATTCAAATTGAATTTATTTCCTTTTATAGGCAACGATATAATTATTAAAAGGAAATAAAATCATAGGATAATTGTTTCCTTTCCTACAAGAATCTTGTTTATGAACTCACCTAATTAGAAATGATTCTATGACATTTAGAAGGATCTTACTAATTTGAGTAATTAGCTCCAGAAGCCTTGATAGAATGTTTATCTGAACGTTTGAATATTGAAGACTTCAGCAAAGATGATATCGACGATTAGTTGAAGAAAATGTCTATTTAAAGAAGAAGCCATAATATTTGAAAATAAGGGACAGACTTGCGAAATACTTGAGCAGCATCAATATCTATATCAAAGTCCTAGTGTCTTAGAAAGTGAAATCACTTTATCGAGAGAGACTGTTAAACCCTTTATACATTTCTAGTTGAGAACTTGTAGAGGTTTGTTAAACACTACAAGTGTGGAAGGTTGAAGAATTTTGAAAAATATGTACTTGTAAGCTTGGAGACGCTCGTCAAAATTTGCTACCTAGATTTTATAGTGAAGCATTCAAGTTGAATACTTCAGGACTAAATGTGGGCTTCGTTATAAGCCGAACTAGTATAAATCTACTGTGTAACTCTCTCTCTCTTAACTTTTAAATTTTTGCACTATGGTGTTTGTGTTTTTAACTTACAAGAGGCTCCTTCAGTTTTACAATAGGCTCCTTCAGTTTTATATCGCAAGAGGTCCTTTCATTTTTGAAAGAATTAACAGGCTCCTATAAATTAATAGGCTCCTTTTGTTTTGAGCGTTATTAGGCTCCTATTAATTAATAGGTTCCTTTCTTTTTGAATGCTAGCATGCTTTTATCAATTAACAGGCTCCTTTCCTTTTAGCGCTAGTAGGCTCCTCTCAATTAACAAGATCCTTCTGTTTTCAACGTTAACAGGATCTTTTCTAATGTTGATAGGACCCTTCTATTTATAAACTTATTTTGTTTAAGAGTATATTATCAATTTTAAAGTACCTTGCAAATTTTTACACACAATTCAAACCCCTTCCATATGTTTGTTTTTATCTTTTGGTATCAAAGTGAGGTTTCACATTTATTATGTTTTACAACATGTGATAGATCATGGCAAACAATTTGAGAAGCCTTGAAGGACAATTTATCTTAAAGACTCGTTATTTCAATGGAAACAACTACTCCTACTAGAAAGAGAGAATGACTATTTATCTTTAATCTGTAGATATCAAAATCTGGCAAGCTATCAAAGTTGGAGTCACATCTCCTGCTACTGAAGACGTAGAAGTGTTGATTGATGCTAATAGAAGAAATACATAGCTGAATGCGAAAGAAAAACATTATCTGATTTGTGCACTATCTTTAGAAGAGTACGAAAAGATATCTTATTGTTCTACAGCAAATGAAATGTGGGATAAACTACAAGTTACCATTGAAGGAACGAACAAGCTAAAGAAACATAGAATAAGTCTTTTACTACATCAATATGAAACCATTTGCATGAAACAGGGAGAAACAATAGACAAATTCTTTGGACGTTTCAACAACATCATCACTGCCTTAAAGAACTTGGCTAAGATATATCCCAATGAAGAGCTTGTGAAAAAAATTCTAAGATCACTACCAAAGGAACAAAGACCTAAGGTGACAACTCTAGAGACTGCAAAGGATCTCGACACTATCTCACTCAACTAGTTAAGAGGAAACTTAATGATCCATGAAGTCGAACTTAGGCGGGATGAAGGATCCTCATAAAAAAGAGGAATGACATTAAAAGCAGCTGATGAATCAAATGGAGATAAAAATGACACTGAATTGCAAATAGATGGAGATGACGAATTCAGTTTTATGGTTAGATGAGGACTTTGAAAACTTTGAAGAAAAAGACCCTAAAGAAGTCAACAACATTTGCTTTATGACCAAATTAGGAGATGCTGAGGTATGTTATTCTAACTCTGATATTGAAATTGATGAATTAAGAGATGCATATCATGAACTGTATGATCAGTATAAAAAACTAACAATGCAATATTTCAAAAAGGTCGAGAAGTCCAAAAATAATGATGTGTCCTTGACGAGTAAGATTGAATCACTAGAATTCGAGAATAAAAATTTGTTATCTAGAATTATGTCTCTTGAATAAAATTTTCTTGGAACAAAAGGTAAGTCAGTTAGAGAATGCATTGCTTGAAAATGATTCTTTTAAGGTAAAACACTTAGAAGAAAAAGTTACCTCTCTAAAAAAAGATCTTACCAATTTTGTTGATGGTAGGAACAATCTTGACGCATTACTTGGGAGTAGTAAAGGTGTTTTTGATAAGGCTAAAATAGGATATAAAGAAAACAACAATATTAGTCCATATAAGAATTTCTTTGTTAAATCTAGCAGCAGCTATAGCTAAAATAGTGGGAACTTGACATATGGCAAAAATCATAGTAACTATCATTCATTGGTTTTGTGCAATTATTGTGGTAGAAAAGGTCATATTAGTCACTCATATTACTTTCGAAAAATGAAGAAACTATCTCAAGAATATGTTTGGAGACTAAAAAGTCAAACTACTAATATGAAAGGGCCTAGAAAAATTTGAGTACCTAAAATAAGATAATACATTATATAGATATACTTCAAAACGAAAACAAGAGAAAATCAATGGATAGTTGATAATGACTGTTCGAGACACATGATAGGTGAAATATAACATTTCAACTATATTGAAAGGAACGACAGAGGTAATGTTGTATTTGTCGATAAAAATAAGGCAAAAGTCACTGGAATTGGTAAAATTGGTGACTCTAACTTACTTCTATTGATATTGTTCTTTATGTTGATGGATTAAAACATAACTTGTTGAGTGTAAGTCAATTATGTGATAAGGGTTATAAAGTCACTTTCTATGCATCACGTTGTGAAATTATTGATAATTTTAATGACAATATTGTATTTATTGGTCCTAGAAATTAGAACATTTACTTTGCTCAACTGGAAGATAGGTCTTCATACAATTTCAAATGTTTTGTTTCTATAGAAAAAGATTCTTTTATTTGGCATAAAAGATTTGGACATGCTAGCATGACCATCGTATCAAAATTTTCCAAAATGAAATTAGTGAGAGGACTTACTAACCTGAAGTTTGAGAATAATCAGGTATGCGAAGCTTGTTTAAAAGGAAAACAAATCAAAAGTAGCTTCCCTCCTAAAACATCGTGCCTACAATCCAACCACTTCAACTTATACACATGGACTTATTTGGTCCTACTAGGACTCAAAGCTTTGTTGGTAAACATTACAACTTTGTTATAGAAGATGACTATTCTAGATTTACATGGGTTTATTTTTTACCAAATAAGGATGATACTTTTGAAGTCTTTGAGAAGTTTTGCAAAAAAATTCAAATTGAAAAAGGATACTGTATTACGTCTATTCGGAGAGATCATGGAGGAGAATTCAATAATAGAAAATTTGTGATTTCTATAATGAAAATGGGATATCTCATAATTTTTCATACCCATGGACTCCTTAGCAAAATGGACTTGTTGAGAGAAAGAACAGGACTCTCATTGATGTGGCCAGAACAATGTTATGTGAAAGTGGTCTACCTTATAGTTACTGGGCAGAAGCCGTATCAATCTCTGATTACATACTTAATAGGAGCCTTATAAGACCTATTCGAAAAAAGACTCTCTATGAGTTATGGAAAGGAAGAAAACCAAATGTCACTTACTTTAGAGCATTTTATTGTAAGTGCTTCATTCTAAACAATGGAAAAGGCAATATTGGAAAATTAGATGCTAAATCAGATGAAGCCATCTTTTCGGGCTATAGAACCGCTAGCAAAGGATTTAGAGTTTACAACAAAAGAACAAAGAAGATAGAAGAATCAATACACCTAGTGTTTGATAAAGCATTACCCTCAACAATAACAGCTGATTTAAATGATGAAAAGCATCCCTTAGCACCTAAAAATACATCGTAGACTCAAGCAACACCTACAGTACCTTCAGAATTACAAGATCAAGAAGGTCCTTCTGAAGCCAGGATAGATCAAGCTCCGTCCTCTCAGCAGGAGCCCATAAAACAAAGAACACCAAGAAAATGGAGAGGTTTTGATACACATCAGTACATTCTAGGAGACCCCTCTCAAAGTCTAAGAACCAGATTATCCTTCAAGAACAACTTTTTTCCCTCATCTCATAATTAGAACTAAAAAATGTTGATCTCTTACTAACAAAAACTAGGTTTAAACTATGAAAGATTAATTGAATCAGTTTGACAAAAATAAAGTTTGGAATATAGTACCTCGTCCACAAAACCAGTCAGTCATTGGAACTCTTTGGGTATTTCAAAACAAACTTGATAAAAATGGTAAAGTGGGAAGAAACAAAGTTAAACTTATGGTTCAAGGTTATAATCAATAGGAAGGCATTGATTTTAATGAGACTTATGCACTTGTTGCTAGACTAGGATAGACAGAATTTCACTTGCTTTTACACACTATAGAAACTTCAAAATATTCCAAATGGATGTCAAAAGTGCCTTCTTACATTAATGAAGAAGTGTTTGTTAAGCAACCTCCAAGCTTTGAAGATGAAAATTATCCTTACTACGTGATGAAGTTTACTAAAGCCCTGTATGGCCTAAAGCAGGCTCCTCGAGTATGGTATAAGAGGTTAAGTAATTTCTGCTTGAGAATAACTTTGAAAGAGGAAAGGTAAATAAAACCTTATTTATTATGAAAAAGGAGAATGATTTACTTATAGTACAAATATATGTTTATGACATAATATTTGGTGCTACTAATCAATCTTTCTGTGAAGAACTCTTAGCATTAATGCAGGGGGAGATTGAAATGAGCATGATGGGAGAACTATCTTTCTTCCTTGGGTTATAAATCAGGCAAACAGAAAAGGGATCTTCATTATCCAAGACAAATACACAAAGGAACTCATCAAAAAGTACCATTTTAAAAATGCCAAACCAATGGGTACTCCTATATATACTAGAACTAAACTTCATAAGGATGAAGAAGGCAAGGTTACGAATGAAATAAAGTACAAAAGAATGATCGGGTCACTACTATATCTTACAAGCTCAAGACCACATATTATACTTTGTGTGTGCCTTTGCACATGCTTTCAATCATATCCAAAAGAAAGCCACTTTCAAGTAGTCAAGAGGATATTTCGATATCTTCACAGAACTGTGGATTTCAGATTACAGTATCCAAAAATATATTCTTTTAACATAGTTAGCTATTGTGATGTAGATTATTCAGGTAATAAATTCGACCAAAAAAGCACAAGTGGTCACTATCAATTTTTGGAGGATGTCTTATTTCTTGATCTTGTAAGAAACAAAATTGCACGACGCTTTCGATGACTGAAGTGGAATATATAGCAGCTGCCAACTGTTGTGCTCAAGTCTTATGGATGAAGCATAAACTCCAGGATTTGTCTTTGAACTTTACTCATATTCCTATATTATGTGATAATACTAGTGCTATAAATCTTTCTCAAAATCCTATGCATCATTCTAGGACTAAGCATATTGAAATCAAACATCATTTTCTTAAAGATCATGTTTTAGAAGGAACTAATGATCTTTTGAATGTTAATACTGAAAATCAAGTAGTTGATATCCTTACCAAGCCACTCTCTAAAGATAGATTTTGCGTGTTAAGAAAAAAGCTTGGTATGTGCAAACTATTTGATATTGTTTCTGTATGAATATTTTATGTTACTTTTAGTTGCAGACATTACTAGGCTCCTTCTTATTTGATCCTTTAGTAGGCTCCTTCTAATTTAGAAGGCTCCTTTTATTTTAGAAGGACCCTCTCAATTAGAGACCTTCGTTTAGTTTAGTAGGATCCTTTTAGTTTAGAAGGCTCCTCTTATTTTATAAAGCTCCTCTTAGTTTGACAGAGTAGGATATACGTGTACTAAAAAGGAAGTTACTTCATGGCATCATTTCAACTTTTAAAAATGCAGACACTGCTCTGATAGGTTTTCATACGTGTCTAACAAAAGATACGCAAATGATCACACTCCCTTTTTTGGTGTTTATAAATATCCATCCTCTCATGAGATCAACGCTTAAGAATTGGTTAGTAGGCCTTAAGCAAACTTCTCTCGTTTATTCGTCTTTTTCATTCTCATCAGTGTCGCTCTTTCCTCTCTGCACCCTAATTCTCTGTTTTCTCTCAGAAACTCCTAAACCTCACCAAGCTCTCTTACAATGGCAAGAACAAAATCAAAGCGATGGAAGAAAACATTGGCTTCAACTTCTAGTTATGGCAAAACTCCTTGCCATGGACAAAATCTTACTTCTGAGTCCTCATCTCTGTCTCTGATAGTAGGTTCTTTGAACACTCCTACTGAACTTGTTTCTATCCCTTCTAAGCCCTAAACTTTAGAAACACCCATTAAAGAGACTTTAGAAGAGAGAAAATGACAGAATTTTGCCATATTGTCTCTAGAATCAGATTCTGATTCCTTTTCTGATGACAAAGAAGCAACAATCAAAAACCAATATTTTTCTGACTTTAGAGAAGAAGAAAAAGAAGAGGAAGAAGAAAAAGAAGAAGAAGAAGAAGAAGAGGAAAAAGAAAAAGAAGAAGAAGAAAAAGGAAAAGAAAAGGGAGAAGAAAAGTAAGAAGAAAGGGAAGAAGAAGAAGAATCTTTTAGTAAGGGGGAGGTAATGAAAAGGGTGAAATTTCATATACCCATTCTCTCTCTACCCGTTCCTACTTCATCTGCCAAAAATAATGCAAATCCTAAACCTGATCCTAAAGAGGAGAAAGTGCCTTAGGTGCACTGGGTAATAAATGACAATGGTTCAGATGAAAAACCTGTTTGATTGATAAATTGACCACGGACCAGAGGAAGTGTGGCAAAGAAAGTTGTATAAAAAGAAACCCCTAAGGCAAAAAAGAAAGAAAAAGAAGAAGAATCAAGAAAAAGAAAAAGGGAAGAGTTACGAAAAGGAAAAGCGCTCATGGATGAAGAGAACACTATCAAAGTTATTACTTGGAATAAGTTACTTGTTGAAGAAGCTATGTTTGAAGATGTCCCTAAAGCAAAAAAGGTAAAATATAAGAAACTCGTCATACTCAAAGAGGAGTCTTCAGCACTAGTAAAATTATTCCACTCAATGGAAGCGGAAGCAAGGTATATAATGCGTTACAAAAAAGAAAGGAAGTCCCTAGATGCATTCTACCTCCCCTCCTTTTTGATGAAATTGGTATTCCCATCTCTCTATATTTAATTGTTGCTGGTTAGGAGAACCTTTTGAATTTGAATGAAATAATGTATGATGAATTAGTTAGATGTTTTCACACACACATAAGAAAAGAAAAAATTGATGGGAAGCTAGCAATCTTCGCGTGGGTACGAGACTGCAAGATTTTAATCATAGAGGAAATCTTAGGGAACATTCTGAGCATAATTCCTAAAGGTAGGATTGACCTTCCCTGTCATAAGTGGGACATTGCTGACCTTAATATAGGAGAAGTTGTGGATCCTATTTATCTGAATACTGAGAATGCCCATGAAGAGAGACCTTGGTGTAGACGTCTAAACCTACTGCCAAGATGCCTTACATCCATATCGGCTAATTCTATTTTTCCAAGGAGTAGCTAGATAGAAAGATGTAGTCTCCTGGACACATACGTGATCTACAATCTATTAAAGGGCAATAAGATGAACCTCCTAACAATGATCCTGAAATTTATGGTAGACAAAGAAGTCACATGAATACAACTGATGGTTTACCTTATAGGATACTGTTGACCAAGAATTTACGTTTTTTTAGTGTCATTTGATAATTTGAGTTAGTATGAATCGATAAAGTTCCACTCTTTTATTCCCTACCAATTCGATTACAAGCTGAAGGACAATATGCGGATCGAAAAGAAGTCAGAAAGAGCAGAAAATATCTTGAGTCCTACCCCAAAAAAGTCAGTCCCTACTACACTCAGAGCATGTATGACCTAATTTTGTAGCAACTGAGGGACATTCGCTCTAATCAGGATCAAATGCGCAAATAGATTGATAACATTCAAAACCAAATCCTAGATATGCAAATTCTTCTTAACAAACTTTTTGACTCTCTTAAGTGGCTTCATTGTTATTTTCACTTGGATATTTCTTACATACTTTTGATGTCTTTCTTTGCTTGTTTAAGTTCTTTCCCCTTTTTTTTTTGACAATGACAAAGGGGGGAGAGTAAAATTGATTATATATTTTTGCATCTATGATATATTTTCAATATTTCCTTGATGATCCTTGATGATATATATCTCTGATTGATTTATTCTACTGTTCAACTTATAAAGTTTTAAATCTGTGATATACAAATGATAGGCTCCTTACTTTAAAAAAACAAACTCCTTTTAATTATGTCTGAACATGTAAAGTTTACAGGTATCTTTCGAAATTCTTTATTATTACTTGGATTTTGAAAATATATTTATTATTGTTTGTCATCATCAAAAAGGGAGAGATTGTTAGCTTAAAGTTTATATTTAACGAATTTGATGATAACTATATAATATTTCAAAAGTCAAATTGGATTTATTTCCCTATATAGGCAAAGATATAATTCTTACAAGGAAATAAAATCATAGGATAATTGCTTCCTTTCTTGCAGGAACCTTCTTTATGAACTTACCTAATTAGAAATGGTTCCATGACATCCAGAAGGATCTCACTAATTCGAATAATTTGCTCCGGAAGCTTTAATAGAACGTTTATCTTAATGTCTGAATATCGAAAATTTCAGCAGAGATGATATCGAAAATTAAGCAACGGCTAGTTGGAAGAAATATCTATTTAGAGAAGAAGCCACAACATTTACAAATAAGAGACACAGTTTTGTGAAATACTTTAGCAGCATCAATATCTATATCAAAATCCTTGTGTCATAGAAAGTGAAATCACTCTATTAAGAAAGACTGTTAAACCTTTTATACATTTCTTGTTGAGAACTTGTAGAGGTTTGTTAAGCACTATGAGTGTAAAAGGTTGAAGAACCTTGAAAGATATGTACTTATGAGTTTAAGAGGCTTATAAAAATTCACTACTTGGATTTTATAGTGAAACACTCAAGGTGAATATTTAGAGACTGGACATAGGATCCATTATAAGTCAAACCAGTATAAATTGATTGTATCACTCACTCTCTCTCTTAACTTTTAAAATTTTGCACTATAGTGTTTGTGTTTTTAACTTCAGGTTCCTTCGGTTTTACAATAAGCTCCTTCAGTTTTGTATCGCAAGAGGTTCCTTTCATTTTTGAAACAATTAACAGGCTCCTTTTGTTTTGAGCATTAACAGGTTCCTGTCAATTAATAAATTCCATTTGTTTTTTAGTGCTAACAAGCTCCTATCAATTAAAAAACTCATTTCCTTTTGAGTGCTAGCAGGCTCCTTTCAATTAATAGGATCTTTTCGAAAGTTGATGGAACCTTTCTATTTATAGACTTATTTTGTTTAAAAGGATGTTATCAATTTTAAAGTACAAATTTTTTTAACAAACAATGCTCCCATCCCCTCCCCCCTCGTGCGTGTGTTTGCTTTATCATCTCTAGCAATAAAATTATACCATAAAGTCTAGATAAATTAAAATTATGGTTTAAAGAAAAAGTGAAATGTTTAGAGCCATTATCTAGATGACTGTCATGATTCTCATTGTCGCATTAATTAAGTTACCCACGTTTAGTACTAAATGATTTATGATATGCATAATTATTTTGATCAATATGAAGTATAATTATCACAAGAATCATAAAAACTGTGATAATGTAATTAGATCTGAAAAATTGAAACAGAATTCGGAACAAATATCTTGATGATAATTGTAGAAGGATAAAAGAAAGTATGTTGAATCTGAATCCATCTGCAAAGAGGAGAGTTTGAGAGAAGAAAAACAAAACAAGGTCAGGCTTTGAACACTGAAATGGATAAACCAACAGAAAAGAAACAAATTGAAGGAATCTCCCAAAGCTCGAATTGCAGTAATAGGACCATTTTGTACAATTTATCTGGTACCATGTAATATCATCATAACATTTGGACCATAGAAGTTCGTAGCTAGGGACTCTGATGTCCTTTTACTCCTTCCTTCTGCATGACAATACAAAATTCCTTCTTCACTTTGCCACTCGTTACTTGGTCCAATCAAAGCCTTTTGTTTTTTCTTTTAACTTATGAATTTAATTATATGAAAGCTGTCCTCATCGAAATCACTAGAAAATGAAACAAACAAAAAAATAACCCTGTGCCGTTCTGCATCTCTTTTCAGTGCCGCACGAGAAATCCTATGCAACATTTGAGTTTGATGCTGCAGAGAGAATGAAAGACTGGAAACATTGCTTGTCAGTTGTCTCTGTTGGACCAATTTTTGTAAGGGAGAAAAAATAAGTACAAATCATCTATACGAACCTAACTTCGTTTGATCAGTCTCAGCTATGGCTGTTCTAAAGTCCTGGATTTCTCGTCTCCAATCAACCAATATTCATTTTCTTCTTAGTCTTTTCATCATCTTCAGTTTTACTTCTGTCAAATCCTCAGCGGCTCCATTAAAGTTTAACTTTTCCAGGTTTGACCAAAACGATAATGAGATTTTCCTGGAGAGAGATGCGAGTGTGTCTGACGGAGAAATTCAGCTTACCTTGAACCAGCTTGACAAGGAACAAAGGGCAAGATTCGGTCGAGCAACTTATTCTAAACCATTGCATCTTTGGGACAGGCCCTCAGGAAACCTCACCAACTTCACCACTCATTTTTCGTTTATCATTAACTCGATTGGCAGTGATGTGTATGCTGATGGGATAGCGTTCTTCTTGGCTCCGAACGGTTCACGGTTGTATCCTGACGTTAGAGATGGCGGTGGACTTGGTCTGGCCAGAAACTTTTGGGTAGCTACGAATAAGACGGAGAATCATTTCGTTGCCGTGGAGTTCGATACATATCAAAATGAATGGGATCCAAAGCGCAATCATGTAGGTATCGATGTCAATTCACTGGAGTCTATCGTAAATGTGTCCTGGAATGGCGGTATTAAGCAAGGGAACAAGACGGATGTTTGGATTAACTACGATTCGAGCCTGAAGTTTCTTGATGTCAAGTTCACTTACATTGGAGAAGATAATTTGTCCAAAATTAGCAATATTTCAACTGCAGTTGATCTAGCTAACTATTTGCCTGAATGGGTTACAATTGGGTTTTCTGGTAGCACGGGATATTCGTATGAGATAAATACGATTTGTTCTTGGGACTTCAACTCGACCACTGACATTGTTGAACACCATGAATCTGACGTTGTTATCGAACCTGCAGGTAGCAGATCAGCAAAAGAGAACAAATGGAAAATACAAGTGATAGCAGGATTGAGTATTGGAGCGTGTGTTCTAGTTACTGGTGTATTTTTGATATACTTCGTTTTGAAGAGAAAAAGGAAGAAACAAAGGAAAGCAGATTTTCCTCTCTTTGATGTGTCCTTTGGTGATGATTTCAAAAATGGAACAGGAGGAAAGAACTTTTCGTATGATGAGTTGGTTACCGCAACCAATAATTTTTCAGAGACAGAGAAGCTTGGTGAAGGAGGATCAGGTGCAGTTTATAAGGGTTACTTAAAGGACCTGAAGCTGCATATAGCTGTTAAGAGAGTACTTAGACTGTCTAAGCAAGGGATTAAAGAGTATGCCTCAGAAGTAAAGATCATTAGCCGAATACGGCATAAAAATTTGGTGAAGCTTATAGGTTGGTGTCATGAAAAGGAACTGCTACTTGCATACGAATTTATGCCCAACGGAAGCCTAGATGCCCACCTATTCAAAGGGAAGAGCTTGTTGTCGTGGGAAGTCAGGCACAAGATTGCACAAGACTTAGCCTCTGCATTGTTATATCTACATGAAGAAGGTGACCAGTGTGTGTTACATAGAGATATCAAACCAAGCAACATTATGTTGGACTCAAATTTTATTGCAAAACTTGGAGATTTTGGACTGGCTAGACTTGTGGATCATGCAAAAGGATGTCGGACCACAATTTTAGCAGGAACAATGGGGTACTTGGCACCAGAATGTTTCAAATCAGGAAACGCAAGCAAGGAATCTGATATCTACAGTTTTGGTGTTGTAACTCTAGAAATAGCTTGTGGAAAAAGGGTAGTGGAGTCATGGATGGATGAGAACCAAGCAACAATTGTTGAGTGGGTGTGGGAATTGTATTCAACGGGAAAAATTCTTGAAGCAGCTGATCAAAAGCTATGTGGGAATTTTGATGAAGAACAAATGAAACGGGTGATGATTGTTGGGTTATGGTGTGTGCACCCAGATCGAAAACTCCGGCCATCAATACGGCAAGTAATCAATGTTCTTCTAAATTTTGAGACACCTCTTCCCATAATTCCAACGGAAATGCCAATGCCATCGTATCTTGCTCCTCCATCAAAGCCATCTTCATTCTACCACTTGTCAACAACTTATGGTTCCGTTAACAGCAATGGAAGGCATGTTGACAGTTCAAACCACGGTGATAGAGCAGATTCACCAAAACATCTAACATCTTTTGGCGATTCATTTTCCTGTATAGGCTCCTAGTAAGTATACAGTTTGCTCATTGGCAATCAATTCTTTTCTTAAAATTTTCACTTGGGAATTTAAGTAATTGCAGTTTCTAAAACCACTTCAATCCTAGCTTATTTTAGATCAGATGATCTTGTGGATATTTTTTATATTATTTGTTGCAAGCTTTTAGATCGTTTCAATAGGTACATATTGCTGTAAATGATGTGGAGCCCATTTCGAGGAGGTATATGTTTTTATTTCTTTACGCATTTTTAGTCCAATCAGGCGAAGTTTCAGCTTGTGAATAGGCTAATGCGAATTGGTTTAGAAAGGACGACCGCTACTGCTAAGAATTGGAGATGTATGGTATGTTTCCCGATTACAGTTTTGAAAATAAATTCAAACTACTAGCAGATTGCTACTTTGCTAGTATTGTTGTCGCCTGCAATCAAATTAAAAAAGAAATTACTTTCATTAATACAATATACTGTAGTAGCGGTAAGTGGATATCGTTCCCACAAAAAATCTTAACAGTAAAGAATTCACAAGTTCGAAACAAATTAAATAAAAAGGGGGTTTTTTTTAATTGCGAGTTAAAACAGAATTTAAATGGAATACGAAATTGAAAAATAACGAATAGCAAAATAATGATAATCTAACAATCAATAAAAACGAATCTTGGCTTCCGGTCTCCTTTATTATTGAACTTGCATTGATCATCGACACTAAAAACAACCAATTTATCAGCTAAACATTCGTCGTGGTAAATTTCTTTACCTATTTTCTCTTATACTTAGTTAACCAAAACATGTATTTGAATTAATCCTTATTAATCAATAACCTGGATACGATCTCAGATTTAATTAATTAATAGCTTTACGAATCAAGAAAATCGACGAAC
>JAOTJB010000209.1:36697139-36707181 GCA_027123815.1 Erythroxylum minutifolium | reverse complement strand
GAAAATGAAAATAAATTGGAAAATGTATTCAAAATAAAAGAAAAATTCGTTCCTAAATCAGTTCCGCACAAAAAGAATTCTGTCTCTAAATCCGTTCCAAAATGGGTTGATACAAACCACATATCCGTCCCTAAATCCGTCCCAAAATGGGCTTAAACAAGCCATATGTCCTTTCCTAATTCCGTCTCACATTCCGTTTCAAATTCTCCGATAGTTCGGTCCCTAAATCCGTCCCAAAACAAATCCGGCTCAACGGAATTTTTCTTCTCAAAATCCGTTGGTAACTCCATTCAGTACTAATATTGGGACGGAAATGTCCGTCCCAAAACAAATACAATAACTAGGTTGGTACTGATATTGCAAACGCTGTTTGGGACAGATTTTTCAATTCCTGTGTTTTAGGGACGGATTATTTTCCGTCCCTAAGATTTGCGACCAACCAAATACAGACGGAAAAGTTTCGATCCAAAAATCCGTCCCTGATTAAGTTTAGAACTGAAATTGGGACGAATTTTGCGCTTTTTTTGTGTTCCTAAATTCTGTTTTTCTTGTAGTGTAAATTGAATACGTCTCATGTTTCTATCTAACTCTTTAAGGAGATATGAAATTCTTTTAATTTCATATATGTATATGTATATATATATATACCGGCCTTAGATTATGATAGATTGAGAAATCAGAAAAAGCTACAATGAAAGAGGAGAAAAACAAGAAAACATCTGGCCCTATTTAATCAGGTTCTTCGTGGTTTCGCTTCGTTCTCCTTCGGAATCATCTGTACTACTACAGCTCAACGAACAGACAGAACCAGCGGCCTCTCATTAAGAATTACGACCATGTAGTTATAACTCTTTCACTTGTCCTAATTAACGACAGCGACCATTGCAGTTACAATGCAAAGCAAATTAAGAATGACATTTCACCATCAGTTCATCGTTCTAGTCTTGTCAGATGATTCTCTTCATCTTTTGTCACATCTATAGAAGGGGAAAGAGAACATCCATGCGATGAAAAATAGGAAGGGACTGTGAAGAGAGAGGGAATTGGAGACGCGGTTTCAGTTGCTACATGCAAGAAAAGACAACCAGCAACACGACAAAGACAGAGAAGGAAGAATAAACGTAAAATGCATGGCGATCTCAGAAACAGTTAAAATCAGCCGCATGAGAGAAACGAATTAGAAACAAAGACACAGAGAAATACAAAGAGAGATCAATGCTCTATCTCTTAATAATTATTTAAAGACCTACTAATCTATGTTACTTTGTCAACATATTGTTTTGTCTGTTTAATTCGGAAACTAAGGAGAACCTCATACCATACCAGGAAAGAACTACGAAAGTAGGCCTATATATAACGTGCGCCCGTCTCACTGCTGACACACCAATCTCAAACCATGGAAATTCGCAGCCCACATTCTGAGCTATCCAAGTATCAATATTTCTATGCGATCCCAATGCTAATCCTTTTTATTTTCCCTCTCACAATCCAGTCGCTCATGGAAAGCACCAGTTTCAGCTTCACCAGCTTCACCTCTGGCATGCCTGACATAAACTTTGAAGGAGATGCATATGCAAGCGAACCAATCATCGAACTCACGAAAAGCTTGGAAAATATGTCCATAAGTAGCATTGGTCGAGTTACGTATGGCAAACCTATCCATCTTTGGGACAAATCCACTGGTCATCTGGCCGATTTCTCCATTCATTTTTCCTGTGTCATCAACTCCCTGGGCAACTTCAGTAGAGCCGATGGAATCGCAGCTTTCCTTGTTCCGACAGGATCTTACATCCCAACGTTGTCAGGAGGCGGATATTTAGGTCTCTACTCTGATTACATGAAGCCTAACTTTTTCGCAGTGGAGCTTGACACGATGTCGAATGAATGGGATCCCAAAGATGTGAGGGATCACGTAGGTATTGACGTCGACTCTGTGGTTTCTGCCAAAACTGTGAATTGGTCCTTAAATGATATACAAAATGGGGGCAGAATCGACGTTTCAATTCACTATAACTGCAGCTCCAAAAATTTAAGCGCTTCCGTGACTAACGGCGATTATAAAACCTATGCGGGTATCCATACATATAATCTTAACTTGATTGTTGACTTGAGAGATTATCTGCCAGAGTGGGTTACAGTTGGCCTCTCCGGCACTACCACTAGAATGTATTTTGAGAAAAACCAGGTTTACTCGTGGGCCTTCTCCTCCAACTTGGAAGTTCACTCTAAAAGTGGTGGTCCTCCATGGTTTCTTTGGGTAGCTATCGGCACCGTTGTTTTGTGTTTGACTGCTGGTGCGTTTTGTGGATTTTACTACTGGAAACCTCCAATCGCCGGAAAAGGTAAGTTTGAAGAGGAATCTGGCCCAAAGAAGTTTACGTTCAAATCTTTGGTGGCTGCAACTAACAAATTCAGGAAGGAAATAGGAAGGGGAGGCTTTGGAAAGGTTTATGAAGGTTTGCTGCTCGAAACGAACACCAGAATTGCAGTAAAGAGAATTACTTTCAGGTCTCCATCGCTTGGTTTTAAAGATTATGAATCCGAAATAAAAACGATTGGCCAATTGAGACACCGGAATTTGGTACAACTAAAGGGCTGGTGTCGAGAAAAGCAAGGCTGGTTCTGCTCCAAGAAAGAAGTGTTACTCCTTGTCTACGAGTTTCTGGTAGAAAAGAGCCTGGACTTGCATCTTTTCAATCAGGTTCGTCTCTTGACATGGGATCAAAGGAGAAGAATAGTGTCAGGCTTGGCCACAGCATTGCGATACATGCAAGAAGATTGCAATCCATATGTGGTACATCGTGACATAAAGTCAGCGAATGTCTTATTGGATTCAGAGCTAAATCCTAAGCTAAGTGACTTCGGGCAGGCTAGGCTTGTTGAACATGGGAATGCTGCACGTACCACGGACTTAATTGGAACAGAAGGTTATATATCTCCAGAGTATCGCCAAAGCCAAAAGCCTACAAAAGAATCAGATGTCTATAGCTTTGGCATAGTTGCTCTGGAAATAGCATGTGGAAAAAGAGCTGTTTTTCAAGGTCAGAGAGATGGTAGAAACAGTGAAGTGAAATTAGTTGGATGGGTTTGGGAGCAATACGGAAGAGGAGACAACGAAGACCCCATTCCTGCCATTGCTGATCCACGATTAAATGGAGACTACGATTTGGAAGAAATGAGAAGGTTGATTGTTGTTGGTCTTGCTTGTGCTCATCCAAGTGATCGCAGTCGCCTTTCAATTAAAGAAGCCATTGACATGCTTGAGGGCAAAATTCAATTGCCCACATTACCACCGCAAATGCCAGTGCCACCGCAGATTGCAGAACTTGAAGCCATTGCATTCTCAACCTCTGGACCTCCTTCTCAATTTGGTAGCCCTCCTCATATTGGCACCAGCCAGTTGCCAAGAACTCAATCCTTAGAATATAATACTGCACCTTCTAATGCTCCTTAGATATGTCGATGTTTTTGTACATATGTGAACAAACTTGTGATTTCTCGTAATACTCCCTTTGAAAACTTGTCTCACTTTTGTTTCTTTTTGTGTGATAATAATACACGAGAGTAAATGGCCTTCTGTACTTATGATACATCTCTTCATCATTTCATGGCTTTCGTGGAAAAATATCTGCAACTTTCTTAGTGGAGATGCTACCTATATGATTTGGAAAGCGATCTAATTGAATAGAGATACAAAGGTAAAAAGAAAAAAAAACAATCAGACAAAATGTGAAACAAAGGAGGGCAAATCAATGCTTATTTGTAATTGGCAACACCACGAGAACAACACTTATTAAAAATCCTATGAATACCAAGGAAAACGTAACTTTAATCCTAATAGAAAGGTTGATTGGCAATTAATCAGAATTAAAAAAAAACAATGTGACAAAAAGAAACTTCATAGTATTTTAAATTAAAATAACTATGGCAAGGAACTCACCAATCTACCATATGATCAACTTTAAAAAATCTATGTGAATAACATCATTTGTATTTATATATACCACCTTACCAAAGACGTTGGACAAAAAAATATTTGGTACGATGGTTAGTTGGACAAAAGCACGAGAATGAATTTATTTAAATATAGAAAAGTAATAAAATGGTATATTTTCATAATTATGATAAATTTTGAACATTTCTTTTTCGCTCGGCTTCTTCTTCTCTATCTTTGTCTTGGAACATCAGTATCCTTTTGCTATATAATTTCAATTAAATGAAGGGATTTATATACAAGTTCTTGCCATAAAAAATTGACATATGACACATTTTAATAAAAACTAAATAAATATTCATACAAATTATGGTAAAATATAAAATTTTAAATAAGCACATTAAGAGGTCATTTATATTTTCTCATTGTTCTAAATAAATATAGTAATAAAATCAACATACAATATATATTTTCTAAAAAAGTGCATTTCTAAACATGAAGTCAAATCAAATATATAATAAATTAAAGTTGAATTTATATGAAAAATAAGAATTCTTTTTGATTTCATAAAAAAGTAAATAACTTATGTAACAATAACATAAATGAATTATATTATATTTTTATTTATTTGAAGTAGATTTTAAAAAATCAAGACATGATATAAATTATATTTCTAAGTTAAACTGAATTAATAAAGAAATTCAAAAGGGGAACACAAGGTCTTAAACAAGAACAATATAAAAGCAGAAAAACCAAGCATGCGCAAGTGAGTCAACAAAAGTTAAAGAAGTAAAAAGTTCTAATCCAAGCACTAAATACAATCAACTTCTTTTTCTTAATATCATTAAAGAAGTAAAAGGTTCTATTCCAAGTACAAAATACAATCAAGTTCCTTTTCTTAATATTGGTATCATTAAACTAGTAGAGAGGAAGTTGGTATTAGATTTTGAAACCTTAAAAAATTTAAGTATTACTCCATTTGGAAAGTAAAAGAAAGTTATTGTTGTTGGTGACTTGACTCCTTAAAAGTCATATCTACTTAGCCACGCTTGGACCAAAATTTTCAATGCATTTTGCTAGCCAAAATTCTATGTTTGACATTTGACCCCACCTTTTCCAAAATGTCCTTTGCATGGACAGGCTAAATTAACGGAAGCTTTGGACGGATGCATGAAACCTTAGTTATAAATAGATGAAAAGCTTGTAGAGTTGAGAGTATCATTCCTTCCTTTCCTTCAGGCACTACATCTCCATTTTTTTCTTTTCTCTCGCATGTGAGTTGTAGTAGTTGAAAGTTTTTGTGCCAGTTTTTGTATTGTTGTACATTCTCAACATATTAGTAAATTTGACTCACCCTCCGACTGTGGACATAGGTCACGTTGACTAAACCATGTAAATTCTTGTGCCCTGTCCCATTTATTTTGCCTTTTCTTTATTTTTCGTTATTAACATTCGGGCTATTAAATTCAATCGGTATCCGATCTGAAGGCATTTTCCTTAATAAATTGGTATTAGAGCTTCTCTTATTGGTCTAACTTACCGTATGCTCTATGGTTGCCACTAAGGTGTATCCTCTACATCAGAAAGTAAATTAGATTTTATTGTGAGTCCAAACGAAGCTCACTGCTCTAGTTACATCTGCAGGGCCCATTGCATTGGTTTTATCTTGTGAGGCCCACTACCTCAATTTTGTAAGCAGAGTTTAATTTTGCTTTTATGGCCGACATATAGTACTTTTGTGGGGCTCGTTGTCTAGATTTCATGTATGGGGCTCACTTACCAGAAAATAGTTAGAAGTGTAATTTTTTAGCCACCATGACGGTAACGAAAACCTCTATTGAAAAGTTTGATCGTAGTATTAACTTCGGTATGTGGCAGCTTAAGATGCAGGTCATTTTGATACAAGATGGGTGTGAGATTGCACTTGATGGAGTGGAGAAAAAACTAGCAGATGTGGCGTTAGCTAAATTCACAGATCTAGATAAAAAGACAAGATTACCCATCATATTGAATCTTTTAGATGAGTTTTTGTAGGAGGTTGCTAGTGAAAGCACAGCTAAAGGTATGTGGGACAAATTGAAAGCCATGTATATGAAAAAGATGGTGAAAATCAGCTTTATTTGAAATAGAAGTTGTACATGTTGAGGATGACAGAAGGCACATCTATTCTTTCACATCTTAGATAAATTTGATTCTCTTATTTTGGATTTGAAGAATATAGATGTGCAAATTAAGGATGAAGATCCAGCCATATTGTTATTATGCTCCTTTCCCCAGTCCTTTAAATATTTTCGTGATACTATGATTTATAGGAAAGAGTCAATCTAATATAATAGTATTAAGTCTACATTAAAGTCAAAATAGCAGATTGATAGGGACATCAATGGGGAGACAAGTGGAAGTCAGGCAGAGGGACTATTTGTACGAGGTAGATATGAAAACAAAGATTTTGAAAGAAGTAGATCCAAAGGCAGGTTAAAATCTAGACATAGAAATAAAATTTGTATTTATTACAAGAAAAAGGGGCACATAAAGGTTGACTGCTATAAATTGAAAAAAAAGGAGAAAAATAAAATTGAGTAGAATAGCAGCAACATCGTTGAGGTTAATGTAGTAGCAAATGAGAATGAGGGAATTATCTTTATAGCCACAGAAGATAAAGTCAGGTCTAATAAGGAGTGGATTTTAGATTCGGGTTGTTTTTACCATATGAGTCTCGTTAGGGAGTGTTTTTCCACTTATGAGTCTTTAGATGGTGAAATTGTTTTGATGGGTAATAACGCTGCTTGTAAAGTTGTTGGTAAAGATACAATCCAGATTAAAATGTTTGATGGTATCATTAAAACCCTCACTGACTTTAGACATGTTCTTGATTTGAAGAAAAATCTCATCTCTTTGGGCACTCTCGATTCTAAAGGGTCCAAGTTCTCAGCTAAAGGTGGAGTTTTGAAATTTTCTAAAGGTGCTCTTATATTAATGAAAGCTTGTAGGTCTGGTAGTTTGTATGTTTTGCAGGGATCTACGGTAATAGGTGTTGCGGCAGTCTGTATAGATGGTGACATTACCAAATTGTGGCACATGCATTTGGGACACATGGGCGAGAAAGGTTTAATGTTGTTAAGGAAAAGAGGCCTACTTTGTGATCAAAATACTGGTACGATGGAATTTTGTGAGCATTGTATCTTTAGGAAGCATAAACGAGTCAGTTTTAGTTCTCCAGCTGTCCACAAAACTAAAGGTACTTTGGATTATATTCATTCTGATCTTTGGGGGTCCTTTCGTGTTCCTTCTAAAGGTGGTGCTCAATATATGTTGACTTTTATTGATGATTATTCTAGGAAGGTTTGGGTGTATTTCTTGAAACATAAGAATGATATTTTTTTAACCCTTAAGCAATCGAAATTTTTGATTCAAAAGCAGACAGGAAAACATGTTAAGCGACTATGAACAGATAATAGTTTGGAATTTTGTGAAGGTGAATTCAATGAATTTTGCAAGAATGAAGGAATTGCTCAGTATCCCACCGTCAGAATGACTCCACAACAAAATGAAGTCACCGAGCGCATGAACTGGACTCTTTTAGAAAGGGCTCGGTGTATGATCTCTAATGTAGGATTGACACTTAATTTTTGGGTAGAAGCCATTGCTACGGCTTGCTACATCATCAATTGCTCTCTTTATGCTCCTTTTAATTTTAAGACTCCAAAAGAAGTTTGGTCAGGTACTCTTTTTGATTACTTTACTTTAAGAATATTTAGGTATCCAACATATATGCATGTAAATAAGTGAAAGTTAGAGCCTAAGGCTAAGAAATGTATTTTTCTTGGTTATGCTTTAGGCGTGAAAGGATATCGTTTGTGGTATCATGATCCCAAGTCATCTAAATTTGTAATTAGTAGGGATGCTATATTTTATGAGTCTCCTATGTTGTATCCTAGAAAATAGTCTTGTAATCCTTGTAATTAGAAAAGGAGGATAGTGCACAGAAGCAAGTGGAGTTAGAGATTGGTAGTTCAAGTCCTTCACAGACGTCTTCTACACATCAAACAGATCAAGTCGATAAACCAGATCCTGATCATGTTTAAGATGAACCAGTAGAAGAAAAACATTCCATAGCTAGAGACAGACTAAGTTGGGAGATTCGACCACTACAGAGGTATGCAAATTTAGTTACATATGCTTTATCAGTGGCACATGAAATAGGTGGAGACGGTGAACCTTCCATATGTACGGAGGTAATTTCAAGTGCTGATGGTAATAAGTGGGTGGTGGCTATAAACAAAGAAATGGAATCTCTACACAAGAATGGTACTTGGGTTATGGTGAAGTCGCCAAAGGGTAAGATAATTGTTGGTGATAAATGGGTCTTCAAAAGAAAAGAAGGTACTTCAGATGTTTAAAATGTAAGGTATAAGGCACGTTTAGTTGCAAAGGACTACAGTCAGGTACAAATTGTTGATTTTAATGATGTTTTCTCACCAGTGGTGAAAAATAGATTTATTTGTTGTTATATGTTGATGATATGCTCATTACTGCCAAGAATGTCACAAATATTCATCATTTAAAGGCCTTATTATATGGTGAATTTGAGATGAAAGATTTGGGAGCAACAAAGAAAATTCTTGGCATGGAGATAAGACGTGATCGAGGAGCTGGTAAATTATTCTTGACCCAAGATAATTATCTCAATAAAGTTTTGGAGAGTTTGGCATGCGAGATGCCAAAGTAGTTAGTACTCCTCTTGCTAGTCATTTTAGACTATCTGCTGCTTAATCACCACAGTCACAGGAAGAGGAAGATTATATGGCATAGGTTCCGTATTCTAGTGTTGTTGACAGTATTATGTATACAATAGTATGTACTCATCCCGATATTTTGCAAGTTGTTAGTGTCGTTAGCAGGTATATGACCAATTCTGGCAAAGAACATTGGCAGACGGTGAAATGAATTCTCAGATACTTGAAGGGTACTTTAAACTTTTGTTTGAAGTTTGGTAGAACTAGCAACACTTTGGTTAGTTTTGTAGATTCAGATTATGTCGGTGATCTCGATAGACGCAAGTCTTTGACAGGTTATGTATTTTGCATTGGAGGTTGTGCCATTAACTGAAAAGCTACTCTACAACATGTAGTAGCTTTATCTACTACTGAAGCAAAATATATGGCAGTCACTAAGGCTATCAAGGAAGCATTATGGTTGAGAGGTTTATTCAGTGAATTATCTCTACATCAAGGGGTTACTACCATTTATTATGATAGTCAAAGTGTTATTTATTTGATAAAAGACCAGATGCATTATAAGAGAACAAAGCATATTAATGTGAAGTATCATTTTATTCAGGATACTATTGTAGAGAAGAAGGTTCTTATTCAGAAGCTCAATACTAAGGACAATCCTACTGATATTTTCATAAAGGCTATTCCAATTTACAAGTTCAAGTAGTGCTTGGACTTGACTGGTGTTTATAATTGGTGATATTGCCCTTTGGGGAATTGCTGGAGAAGGTGGAGCAAATCACTAATTATCCGGAACCAAGTCAAGGTGGAGATTTGTTGAAGTTGGTTACTTGCCTCCTCAAAAGTCATACCTGCTCAGCCACGCTTGGACCAAAATTTTCAATGGATTTTATTGGCTAAAATTCTATGTTTGACATTTATTCCCACCTTTTGCAAAATTTCCTTCGCATGGACAAGCTAAATTAATGGAACTTTGGGCGGATGCTTGAAACCTTGGCTGTAAATAGATGGGAAACTTGCAGAGTTGAGAGCACCATTCCTTCCTTTCCTTCAAGCACTACAACTCCATTTTTTTCTTTTCTCTCGCATGTGAGTTGTAGTAGTTGAAAGTTTTTGTGGCAGTTTTTGTATTTTTGTACATTCTTCACATATTAGTGAATTTAGCTAATCTTCTAGCCGTGAATGTAGGTCACATTGACTGAACTACGTAAATTCTTATGTCCTGTCCCATTTATTTTGCCTTTTCTTTATTTTTTGTTACTAAGATTCGGGCTATTAAATTCAACCGGTATCTAATCCGAGGGCATTTTCCTTAACAGTTATAAATCTTGATTCTAAAGTTGATTAAGAAATTTTGGTAAGAGAGGCTTAT
>JAOTJB010000209.1:36613617-36625211 GCA_027123815.1 Erythroxylum minutifolium | reverse complement strand
TAATAATAATTGTGATTTCGATGTTTATGAAATAAAAGTATGGGCCTAAATTTGATTATTGATTTTTGCACACGCGAGTGAGTTTTTTTGAAAAATTTGTACTGAGTTCGAGTGTTTGACTAATTGGTTGTTCTAGCATGCTACCCTCGTGAGATACGCACTCGGATATTACTCAGGCTGTTAGGTGTGTGTCTTGCAAGAGTGAGGTGCTACATTCATTGATTTAAGCAGATCGGAAGATCAAATTGCTGATATATTCACTAAAGCTTTGTCCAGAATCAAGTTTGAAGAACTAAAGATAAAAATGGGAGTCAGTGGCTTCAAAGGCAAGGAGTGTAAGAATCGTGCCTTAGAAGTTGTTGAACAAGTTAAGCGTAGATAATTATGTTTTAAAAACGTTTACAGTTTGAAGACCAAGTCTTAGAATATTTAATGCTATTTTTTAGTTAATTATTGTTGTCTTTTAGGAGCCATACTGTGTTATGGGTCCTGATATTTTGCTTATTTTTACTTATCTTTTCCTTGTTTCTCTCAAATTTCAATTAAAGATTTTTGTATTTAAGCAAGCTCGACTGATGAAATAAAATATATGTTTTCTGTCAATTCTTTTTTAATATCTATTCTTTTTTATTTCCTTCAGATAGTTTATTGTAGTCTAACTATTTGATGACCTTACTTGGTTGCTAGCCCTTCAAGATTGCCTCCATCATTGACACGGTTGTGAATTAGAGCATAGTGCTCTTTAACTTAAGGGAATTTTCGGTTGACAATATTGTATATAACATTGGATATGCGTTCCTGAAGAGGCAATAGATGAAACTTATGATTACAAACAGAAGGATCCCCAAATGATTAACAAAGAATCATAATAACAAACTTGATATTCTAACTTTCTGTAATCAACCAAACAAATAGTTATTTTCTTTAAAAGATAGCTTTTTGTACTAATTAAAAGGAAAAGCTTTGAATTGAATGCTTCATAAGTAAACAAAGTTTGCGAAATCTGGGAAAGTTGTAGTAATAATCTATAGAACATGTTGAAAAGCATATAGGAACTAGTAACATAGGTAGACCTATATATCATTTATAGGCATGAAATGGCCAATAAATACTTAAATATTTAACCAAATTAAGCCTTCAATCATCTGACAACTAACTAAATTCGATAATGTGATAACTTAAAGTTTAGCTGTTTAAAAGGTGAAAAATATATAATAAAAAAATGATGAGCAAGCTGAGATTATAATGGTACTTAATTACTTACTTCCATAACTTTACTTTCACTTGTACTCTAGGAGCTAGAGATCTTCAACAGATTCAATAAGTTTGTAGACATATTCAACTTTCTTTTGTTGGCAAGCAATGATGATAGAGTTGAGTAATTATTCAGGTTAAGTCGAGATTGAGACTATTCGAGTATGACATAAAGCTCCTTAAGATAGCCGAATTCTAGCCTAAAACCTACTTGGGTCTAGCTCATGGCGTCTAAGTTTGAGTTCGGCCAAATTTTAAGTAGTTAGAAGCCAGTTTGAATTTTGACCCGCCTCGACCTAGCCTGACCCATAAACCTCTGTCCAAAATCGTCATTCTTCTATTTCCAAATTCATCCCTTCTCTACTTACTTCGATCTAAACTCTAATCCTAATCCAAATCTAGAATAATTTAGTTTTATTTTGGAATATAAAAGTTTCAGATCTCTACTCTCAAACAATAGTTAGAAAAAGAAGCAATATAGGACTTTTCTGGAAAAAAAAATCAATCACGACAAAGATTAACTACTAAGAGGCTTGAGAGAAGAACAAACATGAGATTTAACAAAAATCTCAAAGAGAAGAAGAAGAAAAGAAGCAGAAGAAGAAGCAAATCAAAGAAGTTAGATGTAAGCACACTTTCTTATAGAGGAGAAGAAGGGAAGACATCTAGATTAAATGGTTAATTAAATTATCTATATATATAGGGCTATGTGTGAGACCGGATCATGAAGTTTGAGCTTGAGCTTTACTTAAAGCTTAAAAATTAAAAAAATTTGAACTTAATTTAAAATCTAATCAGGTAAAAGTAAGGGTGTTAATTTTTGAACAAACCAGATTGAAGACTATTTTGCCAAACCTAACGATGAATAGAATATGATGGAGCCAAAAATGATAGAGAAAAAAAATTATTAAAACTTTTGATGCGACGATCACCGATTTTGAAAGCTATATGTAATTGACATAGTATTATCTCTAGATGAGCCATTTTGCCTTTTTCATATGTGGCTTTCTATATGCATACCAACTTTTGCAATTTGTAAAATTGGTTAGAAAGAAAGAGTGTAATAGAAGATATAGGAAGTCGTCTGGCAGGCCAAGTAAAACGGCCTGGAGCCAACAAAGGGTTCTAATTCTATTTAGTGTTTCAACGAAACCATCATTGACATTATGGAACAACTTTGGATGGTGACGTGGGCAAGTCATCATTGGCCATCAAACCAGACTCATATCTTCATCCAATACTATTTTGTTTATTGAAAGGACAATTGCAATCATCTTTCACCAACGGAAAATATTACAATATAATTAAAGGCCATTCTTGATCCTGGGAAGAAGAGAATGGCCTAGCATGACAAAGAAGAGCTTGTCAAGCTTGCCAAGGATGCTAAGCTATAGTGCCAATACTAGCTTCTAATGTCCCTTTTATATCCTTTGAAAGAATATGCTCAGCATTCCAAAAGTGCTTCTATTGGTTTCTTTTACAACTTAATTTAATTCTTTCTTATGTTAGCTCCCCATATGGAATATATACTTCAGTTCCAAGTTGCGGTGAAAGACTCATCGATGGAATGAGCATTTAGTACGAGTCCAGTAGAATTGGAAAATTAGTCAAAGAGAATTTGTATTATAGAGTTTAGAGCCAACCTGAGCCGTGCATTAAATCAATTGCCTACGCTTATTTCCAAACTTGGTTAGAAATTTTATGTTGCGGAATATTATGTCATTAGAAACAGAAATGTTCAGAATTTACCCTGGTCGATCATCAATGGTTATCTAATACATGATTGCTTTTTCTCATCATACATGTCCTTTGAGTTCAATAAAGGGCAAGAAAGCAACAAAACCTGAAAGGATTACTTGTCTCAAACTTTGAACTTGAACCGAAATGTCAAGTTGAACGCGTGGCTCATGGGATAGGGATACTGATTCTTATCACAGCATCCATTCTATTTCACACAACCTTATCCCCTAGAAGCATTATTGGTCACACGTTGCCAGTAGGTCATGAAGGGGAGATTTTGTTCTGGCTGACCTTCATATCTGCTGCTCTTTTTCGCTGTACGATCAACGTCTTTTTCTGGTTTTTTTTAATGATTTCTGTTACATCTCCTTTTCTTGTTCCTTTTTGTTGATCATAATTTTCCTAAAAGCATAATATTGCTGCACATTAAATTAGATGACTCCTAGTACATACAAAATAATATGATTGCCGATCGACACTTTACAGACCATATTTCATCGATCATTAATCAATACGAGAATGTAATGATTGCGACCATAATCTATGATTTTAGTTACAAAATGCAATTTAAGAAGTTATCAGGAAGTAATAAAATAAAAGATTAACTAATAAAAACTTCAAGCGTTATAGACCTTTTCAATTCAATTTCAATTATTTTGAATTTCGCAGGCCAACTTTTAATCCACTTGCAATTAGTTGCTTTTAGTTCTCATTTTCAGTTTTTCTTTTAAATAAAAACAAAATTTTGTTCAGTTGACAATGTTAATATTGTTATATTTCTATCATTGATAATGATTACATATTAAATAAAAATTAAAGATAAATTATTCTTAATTAATTAAATTTATTTTAATCTCTTATATATTTTATTTTGTTAAAATAAATATTTTAAAAATAAATTTTTTTATAAATCAATATTTATTTTAAATATATTTTAACTAATAAATCAAATTTTATTTGAAATTTATATATTTTGAAGATATTTTAAATTTGCTTATATTTATTAATAATTATTTAATATAATTTAGTTACAAAATTAAATAAAATTATTAAGTAAAATTAAATTATTCATAATTCATATTAATAATTAATTTAGTTAATTAAATATATTTAGTTTCCCTTTCTTGAAAATGATTGTCCTTATAAGAAATGGAAAAAAGATGCAACTATAAGTACAAAAGTCCCCATATATATATATATATGGAAGTCTGAAACAAAATATAGAATTAAGATTTATGAGAATAGAATGATAATTTCTCTTTATTTTCAGATTGTACTTCACTTCTAAGGATAAAATGCGATTATATTTACAGAGAAACTGTATTAATTCATCTTGTTTTTCTGGGTAACTCAAAACATATTTTAGTGAAAAAAATTTCAAGTTGCTTGATTACTACTTTCACGAATTTTAGGCTTTGAATATTTGAAATGATCTGATTCAATAAATGAAAATATGCAATGAAGCAGCAGATGTTATAACAGACGAAAATGGTAAGCAAAGGATCTTTTGTAATGCCAAAAGTAAAATTAAGACCTCATGTACGTTTGGATACTTTAGTAAAACAGGATACGTTTCCTCCTTTGGTTTACAATCAAACGACAGATGCAAGTGAAATTAATGGGAACTAATGAAACCATTTGATTTCTGACTAATTTCCAAAAATAATCTTTAGTTCTTAACAAATTATTTATGTTGTGGCCAGGAGTTCAATTCCTATTTATGCTTGTCTTTTAATTTTGTTATATATACTTAAGAATTTTACTTATTAAAGGCTGGAAAAATAATGATTTGAAGCTTCTTGTTATTAGAAAAGTGTATCTCACTAATTAGTATCGTCATATTCTATGCACAAAAAGCCACAATTCTAATATGTACTTCATTTGCTTCCAAGAAAATAAAACAATAACACGTGTTTTAGGGATTTAAAAAAGTCCAATAGTACACAGTCGTATATACAATGTTAACAAGTCAAAAAGTAAATGATATGAATATTTTCACCAGGTTGCTTGATTGGCCGTGTTTAATCTGGATAATACCGCCAAAATTACTAGTTCCAAGAGAGAAATAAACGTGAATTCAAAACAGAAGAATAGTCATCAAATTTCAACCATTCTGCTATAGAATTAATAGATCTAAAATTATTAATCAGCCAACTAACCATATAAGACACACAAGCTACACCTACCGACGCCGCAATCTGCACCCAACTTTTGACTAAAACAGCTTTAAGCAACATCACGTGGGATTCCAAAAATACATGATTAGCTTCATTTGATGAGGTCTAAAATTTCCAGAAACCAAAGCTTGACAAAATTCAGCGAGTGTTGGGGAAGAAGAAAGAGTCTAGCATGAGAGATAGGAGCAAGTCACATAGCCAAGGTGACCTACCCTGAGCCAACGAAGGGTTTCAAGCTAGCACATCGGCTCTTCAGCTTGAAACCTCTCTCAGATGGAGTGGGCAAGTCATCCTTGGCTACTAAACCAGACTCTTACCCTCATGTAAGACTATTCTTCATCCAATCTTGTATCTGGCATTCCACTAACATGAAGAGTGATCACCACTATTTGTTATGAAGACTACCTGTTGGAGAAAAAGAGAAGGCCTAGTATGAAAAATAAGAGCCTGGAAGCCCCATAAAAGAGTATCTGAACTCCATGTATAGGCCAAACCACTACCCAGATTGCTTGGAAGTGGCTATTAAACAAAGACTCTTGTTTCAGTTATGTGAGATCTCTAGTACCTCCTGTTTTCTTTCCAGACTTGGATGGCTATCCTGAACTAGGAAATCCCTATATATATGGCGTTAAGAGAATAAGTCCAACTTTCAGATTTGCATTATCAAGTCTCCCCGTGACAGATTTGACTACCTTTTTCAATTATTGCTGCCCATAATAGAATATATCCTCTCTAGATCAGATGAAATTTAATGAAGGTCAAATTTAATATGCAACTTGATTTGCATTTAAGAAAATCTTGATATGGTCATCGGGTAGAGTTTAAAAAGTTATTACTATTCAATATAATGCCGTATTATGCATAGCAATTACACAAGTATTAGAAGGGCATAAAAATGTTTTTCAAATTAATTAGAAAGAAATATTTAGAATATCTTAAGCTATAAAATGATAAATATATTCTAACTTCTATTTCGTAATTGACTTATCTAATCTACTTTTTTTTCCTTTCTTTTCCATCCTGTTGCGTGATGTACACAATTGTCGTTGACCTCGATAACGAGGCATGGCATAGAATGAAACAGAACTCGAGCGGCATCTGAAATTTGACAACAACTTTGATTAGGCAGTAAAACTCAACTCACTGCAAGTTGCAACCCATGAAACGGAAGATTCGATGTTCTTTATCGGAAGTCGCAACTTTTGGATTCTTCATGAGAATGTCAACTTTTTATCCAGCACATCCCGTTGGAAAAATTGAAGTCAATGACTCGATGGCATTTTGCCACCTAAGGAAAGATTTTGTTCTAAATGATAGAGCTCGATATATGCGGCGGCTACTTGTTCCGTTATCCTTATCAAAGCCTTACGTGTTTTGAATGATTTGGTGATTGCTTTCTATTTCTATTTTTTTTGCTTTAAAAAGTGTTAAGTCCCCTAGAAAATTTGAATCTCATAGAAGATAAAGGCTTAAATTTTTTCTACTAATCACAAGCTGATTAGTTAGTCTTATTTGGCAAATGGTTAAGCGAATAAAATCATATTTGGCAAAGCATATTTGTATTTTGTTTTCATAGAGTTATTGAGTGTCCCTTTATAATATACCATACGTCGAGTCAAAGTTTAACGAATGTTCATTCCAAGTTATTTTACTGATTTAAATTATGTAGGGAGAAGTTTCCTTAATCCTAAACCAACTTATATTGCCTATCTCTAAACGACCCAATAACATCAATCAAATTCAAATTGCAACTAAGACCAAGCAATCTCTTAAAGAGAAATTATTTCTTCCTCTTCAAAACATTTTTGCAATTGCTCTTTAAGCTCTTAAATACAATGTTGTGTTTTGAAGATGCATCATAAATTCATATTTTGCAGGTTTGTTGTAGATCTTAGATAAGTTGTGATTTAGTATTTTTGTGTCATATTTTATATGGAGTTATATGACATTTTTCTATATTAAATCTGTTGTCTTGTAGGCGATGATCTTAAAGGTATAATACATATTTGAGCAAAAAATGATTCTGTAGTTGTCTATTTAAGAAAATTTTAAAATCAATTGAAAGCAAAGTCAAAAAGGCTAAAAGTTTGTGTAAGACCTAAAATAATACCAATGTCACACTAAACTAGAAAATTAAAAAAAATATGACATTAGTTTAAAAGTGTAATAAGCACTGATTATCATAACAAGTACAGAAGTACTCCAAAGACATGCAAAATTACAAGTTTAATCACCTTAGAACTTCGTTATATAATTATAGCTTATAAATACTCTTATTAGGGTTTCTTACAAAAGACTTTAAAGGCTAGCGACAACTTCCTTTATCACTAAGCTTTGAGTTTTAAGTTCTTTTTTCCATTATGCATCAAAGAGGGATTTAAAGAAAGATTTAGATGAGCTTGTAATATTTTTTTCTAGTTCTTTCTTTCATTTTTTATGTTAATATTATTTTGCTTTAGTTTTGGTTTTGTTATGCTCAGTAGTTAAAAACGTAGCTAGGATTAAAGATATAGTGAGGGATGGGTTCTTAAATTATTAATAAGTAATTAAATTATTTAGTTGAACTTATTCTCTTTATTTTTAATCTTGAATTTATGTTTGATCATCACATATTCAATTTTAAGGATTATATAAAGAGGAAAGATATATGAAGTAAAATCTATACACTAAGAGAATAAATACTTTGGCATTAGAGAATGAAAGTATCGTAGACTTTAGTGATAACCAACTAAATCAAGTAATCATGATAAATTTGATTAAGTTAAATTGCATATTGAAAGGTGTCAGTTGCCTAATTGGATATACATATGTGCCTTAAGAGAGGACATATGATAAATTTTTATTTAACTATAATATACACCATATTTAATGTGTTTGACTTATTATTTGATAGTTTTATAGTATTTTTGGTACTTAACGCTTCAAGTGTATTTGTAGGTGATAATTGCTTTTATGAACCCAAAGGATAAAAATTCAAATGAAATCACGGCATGGAACGAATATTTGAAGCAACTTGGAACCTACACGACTGTGTATAGACTGTGTAAGTCTTTGTAAATGTGTGAAGAATTCAATAATATTATTTTTAGTCATGTGAAGATACACGCCCGTATATATTGATATACATGGTTGTGTATATTACCCGTGTAAGTCTCTGTGCCTGTGTAAAATCATAAATTTAGGTATCTTTTTAGATACATGGTCACTTACACACCTATGTTTGTTGATCATGTATATCATATAAACCCTAGTTTTTACTATAAAAGGATATGAACGGAGGCACAACAAGAAAAGGTGAGTTTTTAAGTAATTTTGAATCGTAAGAAACATAAATAGGCGACAATTTTGATAAAGGGACGAGGAAACCACAAAGAATACCTTAAAAGATCTAATAGATAACAATATTCAATCTAGTTTTACAAGAAAATCCATTAGAAAAAAAAGGAAGATTTAAATTATGATTTATTTGTTTACTATTAGTTCTTCTGCATATTTGCCTTTGGTTTTGTTTTCTATTAGTAGGAACAAAATTTATTTAGTGCCTAGGCGTGACTAACCCTAAGTTCTAATAACAATATGATTTGATCTTTTTTAATACAAATTTATTGATTGATTTATTGATATTCAATTATGCATTTTATTCTTGTTCTAATATATTCAGAATATTAGTTTATGATTTGATTTCTTATAATTGAAATTGAGAAATTCTCTTGTATGAATAGATTTACTATAATTAGATTACATGCAATCCTAGAGATAGGTCGACATAAATCTTCTGGATTAGGATCAAACCTAACAGTGAAATTCATAAATGGATAATGCAATTATGGGAGTTTTAACTAGAAATATTTATGTTAATCAACTGATGGATTAGTTGTTAGTAGTCTTGAGATAGATATCAACATAAGATAGAAATTTTCAAGATCCAATAAACAATAATATAGTTGCATGATAAAGGTTTAATATTTAAGGATTCATCACCTAGGTATTATTAGTCGATTATTGTTTTAAATCTTAGTTTAGTTATTTAGTTTAATTTTTAATTAAATCCACAATATGAATCAATAGTTAGATAATAGAAAAAAGGTAATTAGTAGTACTTACAGTCCTCGTGGGACCAACCTGTACTTATCTAAATATTGATAAATTTCTTATAAGCATAGAAAGCATTAATCAAGTTCGTGGTGTCGTTGTTGGGGACTAGTAATATTAGGAAAGCCTAGATTTTATTAATAACCATTATTTTTGTTTTCATTTCATTTTATTTTTGACTTTTTCATTTATACATCTTTTGAACTTCTCTACTTTGACTCTGAGTTTGTGGCTTATTATTAGGATTTGAGATTCATCACTATAGCTACAACCTAGAATAGAAGGATGGAGCGAACAGTATTTTCATGGGAGTTATGATATGTCATTACCTATAGCGATGTCAAAATTTTGGAAAGAGAGGTACTGTGACATATTTTTGAAGGTCCAACTGATATCCATGCCATATTGCGAAATTTTTAGGAGTAATCATTACAATCATGAATGTCGAGCACAAATTATATGTAGGAACAACTAAGCATGCAAAATCAGTCTTAGATTGCACCCTATGAGAATATTTATAATTCAGTGTGGAGCAACCTTATGCTTATGGATGGAATAATTATGCTTCAACTAAATATTTACAACAACAGCAGTGAGAAGGGCGACATATATATATAATAACAGAATACCTTACCAAAAGTGAAGTTATTTGATGTGAATTTAAAGAGAGATTTTTTTTCACCTAAATACATTGAGCATAATAAAATTTATTATTTGAGCTTATTAACACCTTAGGGTGAAGAAAAGAAGAAGGTTGATTTCATTAATGAAGTTGCATTCCAAGATGACAAGGAGGTAATGGTTGCCTTAGAAGAGAATGACAAACAGATGATAGAGGAAGAAGAAGAAGAAGAAGAAGAAGAAGAAGAAGAAGAGGAAGCCTCTGTAAAAGATGAGGAAATATAAGAGTAGCAAATGATGATTGAAGAAGAAGAGAAAGTTGAAGAATGGACAAAGGTGACTGAGGAAGAATAAGAGGAGGAGCCAAATAAGGAAAACTATTGATGAATTGTTGGTAGCCGTCTTGAGTACAGATGGTTCCTACTTCCCACAAGACAAACTGTTTAAGTCAACTGAAGATTTAGAGAGACTTATTATTTCTTTTTTTTAACAATTTGTTATCAAAAGTAGCATTAATGGAATAAATTGGATTTATTAATATGATAATATGTCTTTATTAACATCTTATAACATGTGGCTTATTTACAGGATACGAAAGCCCTGTGTGGGGAAATGGATGGAAGCAAATGATTAATTATAAACCCAGGTTAATGGTAAATATGAAGGGTACATCGAGGTAATGATGTTAAACAAGCGCTACAGGGGAGGCAACACAAGAATTAAGATAGGTTTTTTTAAAAATTTTATTTCATTTTGTTTTTATTTTGATGTTAGAATAGGACTGTAATGTTATTTTCATTTATTTTATTTTTACTTCCATGTTTTTTATTTATTTTATTTATTTTTATTTTCTTTTATCTTTTTATTCCTTTTTATTTATATTTTGCAAGAATGATTCTATCTACTATCAGACGGACCTTTCATCAAATTCAAAACTTTGTAATTATTATTACTCAAGGAAGTACCAATTTCTTACCCTTTCTTACCTTTTATTTAGTTGTGCTTATATTATGTACATTAGGAGTCAATGTACAATTTTAAGTGAGGGAAGAGATTTAAGTTTATTGTGATCTTTATTATTAAATCTTATTAACTGATATTCTGAATTAGTTAAAATATGTCCATAAATACCTAAGATCATTATTGATTATTAAAGTGAATTAGTATGCAAAAGGATGAAAAGCTAGAATAAACTTACTTTTATAAGTCATATGTTTTGTAATCATTGAGATCATAAATATGAATGAAAATTGCCTATTATTTACACACATAAGACTATTTTTTACGTGAGCTTTTGAGCCTAAGAGCAAATAAATCAATATTTCAATCTCTTTTATTCTTTCATATGTGTTATCATGCATAGTTGGATAATTCTATAACTTACTTTTATCATGCATATTGAGACCATATATATTAAATTAGAAACATTAAACTGATAAAGGCATCTAGAGTCGATAATTGTTTAGCCTATTTCTTTGATAATTACCCTTCCATATTTTATACCTTAGGAGTAACCAACTTTAAGCCTTGGTTTTTTCATTGAATGTAACCATATTATCAACCTTTATCTTTTTTAAAGCCTTTTTATTAACTTGAACCCTAAAGGATATTTATATTACTTGATTCTTTGAAACTTAAATTTTGAAAAGGTCTAATATTTCTTTAATTGTTGGTACATCATTGAGATTCAAAAATTTGTTAAAGTTATGG
>JAOTJB010000209.1:36582381-36596857 GCA_027123815.1 Erythroxylum minutifolium | reverse complement strand
TAAGAGGGTACCTATCATGATTGAAAATTGTACATATCATCGCAGTTGTAGTATTGAGTTTTAGTTTTTTTTAATTAGCATAATTTTTTTGTGTGATTTTTTTCTCATGACATATCTGTGTATAATTGTCACAATAATTAAAAACGTTCGTATAACTCACATTGTCTAACTTTGATTGTGAGATAAACATGATCAAGACTAATTGCTTCTTACGAAGAGGAGAACTCTCTACCAAGAAAAACTAAATATGAAAAATCCCTAATTTACAACTAATTTGTTGCTTCTTGTTCTCCTTTAACATATAGAGTTAATGACCAAAAAGTGAGAAAGGAATATGGAAATCAAAACCATTATTGAATAGATTGAACAACTTCAGTTTTTAGCAATGAAAGTGAAACCTAATGTTGTGATCTTGATCAATTCTATGAGTCATTAATCTTATTAAGACCTTCTGAGACTGAATCTCCTTGGTGAAGTCATTTAGTCCCTCAGAAAGAATGAGCGGAGTCATCATTGACTAATATGGAGAAAGAAGTAATACAAACACAACCATGAATCTAAGTAACAAACTGCTCCAGAAAGCCAAATGAATTATGGAATCCAAGATAAATCTCCAATTCACATAATCTAAAGCCCTCCTAAAGTCGGCCCTTATTAAGCAATTCCTCATCCATCTCTTACGTTTGTACCCCTTAAAGAGATCTTGAACCAAGATTAATTTGTCACCAATGTTCCTACCTTTTATAAATGTCCCTTTAACTTTTACTCATAATACTTTCTAGTGAGATTTTGAGCATATTAGCAACCATTTTAGAGATAATTTTGTAGACCACATTGCAGCGAGTGATGGACCTATAATCATTCAAGGATTAAGGATCGTGTTTCTTGGGAATAAGATGCACAAAAGTCTTGTTTAGTTCTTTAAGCATAAAAACTGAAGAGAAATTTTCCAAAATAGGCTTGGTGATCAAACTCCCTATGAGATGTCAGGTGTTTCGAAAGAAACAATATTAAAGTCATATAGACTAGGTGACTTTTCAGGTTTAAGGCTAAACAAAGCATTTCTAACGTCCATTTCACTGAAAGGTCTCGAAAAGAAGATCTTTTAATCCTAAGGGATTGAGTCATTGATAAAGATTTTGAGCTCTAGTAAGTGTGAATTAAACTGGGAGGGAGTACATACTAAATCTTATGATTGACACTAGAGTTTTTATGTCAATAATTTTATCAATGGTTATACCATCTATAGCCTTTAAAGAGCAGATTTTGTTAATGCTTCACCTACATAAGATCGAGTTATAGAAGTACATGGTATTTTTGTCACCATCCTTGAGCTAGTTCACTTTTACTCTTTGCTTGAGTAAAAAGTTATAGTTATCAAGTGCTTGAGATAAAGAATTTAAGGCCTCTTTCTCCTTAGCTTTAACAGAGCAATCATTGGGAAATAGACAAGCTTATGAATGGATAGAGTATAATGCATTCCTAGCATTTGTAATAGCAAAATAAGTGCTCATGATCTTTGAGGCATGCAACTTCTTGAGTTTCAATTTAACATTCTGAAGTTTCTTCACCACTTTGAAGGAATCATAACTATGGACTTAGATGTTTAGCGCCCTTGGACCGCATCATTAAAGCCTTAAAATTTAGTTTAAAAATTATTGAACCTAAATATAAATTTCACATAACCAATTCCAATGCTTAAGGATACATCTATAAGAGTATAATATAAGCAAATAGCTTGATTAAAATGTGTTGAACTAGATCGAAAATTAGGGAGCCATAAAGGATTTACTAATGCTTGATATAATTTCCAATCATCCATCTATTTCCCTATGTATTACTCCACGTAAAATAAGCTCCCTTATAGCTCAGGTATGAAAGAAGAGAAAAGCTTGGATAATTCTGCAAGCTATCGTTCTTGCTTCTGCATCTTTGACTATCTCCTTCAGACTCCCAGGAGAAAAGAGTGTATTTAAAATCTTTAGCCACCATCCAAGGCTTATTCATAGACTTACCTAATGATTTTAGATCATTCCATAGCTTAGATCTTTCAAACTCAAAGTTGGAAACATAAACAAGGGCGATTTCAAGTTGTTAGAACCTAACCAGACCTCCAGTGAAAGAATTGATCAAATGCCAATTATTAAGTGATTTTATCTATATTGGGATTATATCCCACTATTATTCGACCAAGATGATGAGATTGATGGTTATATATGAATTCTCAATTCTTTCCAATGACTGCTTTGCAATAATGAAGCCTGTCATCTTTTATATTTGTCTCCAATGTTATAACTATAAAAATTCTTTTTGAATTTAGATAATCTTTGATTATTTTTCTTTTTTTGGGTAATTCATGCTCCTAACATTCCATGTTCAGATCATGAGAAAGATTAAAGGGTTATCAACCCTTTCTTCTTGGATTTCTTGCCGTGTTTTCTTCTAGTAATCATATTTATTTATGGTTATGTCTCTAAAGCAGCTTCAACAGAGTTCTCTCAATTGTTCTTCTCGAGGTTCCAAGGCTTTCCTATTTTCCTTAAGGGTTATATTCTCCCTCACTATAAAAACTTCCCCAAGTTCTAAAGTTGGTTAGAGCTTAAGAAGTTCATCTACAACTCTTATCGAAATCTTTTAAGTAGTTCACCATGTTCCCCTACGCTTATGATAGGCAGAGTATCAGGTAGGTCAGTGTTTAGCTTAACTTGTATGCAAATTCTTACAAATCCGACCCTCTTTACGATGGCTATCATTTCATCTAAATAGAGGAGTCTTTTAATTACACTAGCCAAGTGACTCAATCCCTCAGTTATCTAACATTTAAGGGACAAGCCATAAAATCCAATCCAAAAAAGTATATGGTTAAGATTTATGTTCTTTAAGCATATTCCTGATTCTAAAATCCATTACATTCTACTTGATATAAGTCATCTTCATTTAACAAAATACTCTCCAAACATGATTTTTGTAGCCCAACGATGAACTACATGGAAAGCCATCCTTTTATATGTTAAAAAAATCTACCAAGTGTTTGTCTACTTTGTTGTTCCTTAATAAAGTACTTTAATTGGGGGAGACAACTTAGGGACCCTTAAAGGAAGAGGGGGCAATAAAAGTTTGTAAGTATCTTGGCTTGTCAAACATTGAGGGATCCCTAACTTCTTGAGTCCAGATCCTCTTAGTAGCTAAAAGAGGAGGCTCATGGAGAGAAGTAGTGTTTTGTACAACCACACGCTTTACAGCAGACGTTGGATCTATAGAAAAGAGAGAAAAGGAGAAAACAGAATGGAAGAGAGGTGTCAAAGGAAATGCTTGGAGACAACTATGAAGGAGAATTCTGATGAATGACAAAGGAATGTAACTAAACTTAAGATAGGAAAAATCTCACGCTTCTAACAATTAAAAAGACAAAAAGGCTTTAGGAAAGTTTGATGGAGTAAAATAGGAAATTAAAAAGAGGTTAGAGCAGTTTATTTCCCAAGCAATCCTCCCCTGTTAAATTCAGTATGTAGCTTTTTAAAATGGGAAAATTGGAGTTGGATAAAATGTAAATATTTTTGTGGAACATTATTTTATATGGTCAAACAAAATAAGAAATTTCTATTTTGAAAAAAAAAATCCTATTTCATTTTCTTTTCAAATTAAACAGGGAAGTTCAAAATCAAGTGATTTTGTGAGGCGACATATATAAATATATATAGATATATAAATTGAAATGCAGTCTTTAAAAGTTTTTAGGATTCTTAAACTATTATATCGCCCTATAATTTTTATAATTATTGAGAACTTTTGAGTAATAATGTTGAAAATTGTTAGCGAATAACAATGATATATTTTGTCACTACTAATAATGAGAGTCATTTATAAAAAATGGCCTTCTATATATATATTGTGAAAATCCATTAGAAGTAACGTATTATATCAAATCGGGAGACTTGATACAATCAATATAAGTAAGGAATATTGAGCTTTTAACAATAAGGCTTAATCTTGGTCTTTGCTACATGAAATGATTTTCTTACACTTGCTCACTCAAAGAATAAGAGTAAGGAAAGGAAGATGAAATGAAAATCAGACTCTACCTTATTTTAGATAGTTAATTATGAAGTATATGTAAGAAATATTATCTTACACATAGATAAAATATAAATAAACAATAGGATGTTTAAAAGACATATGCATGTTGAAACTTATCACTTACTGGTATGAGTTTATAGTGTCCACATCTTAAAGGATCTTTTAAAGAGAACACATAAACATTGACCAATTTTATTTTGTCTAAACTACGTATTACATTCTTGTTCTTATGTTTAAGAAGTTTAAATTATTTTTGTATTACATTTAAAACTTTAAATGCTCTTTAACAATTAATATTAAATGTTGTATCTTAAACAATTAGGTGTGTCTAACAGTCATCATCTCCCACTCACATATGATGGGTTTAGATGATCAGTATTTTGTGATTTCTACTTATTTAATAACCAGCGAAACTAGCATGCCATGAGAGCTCATAGTCACATATCTGTTAAGAATATATGACATCTTAATTATTGAATCGATCCTTGAGTAGATTTTATATGTTATACCCTAAGTCATTTTTGGCATTTCAATCTCCTTTGATCACATTTATTTTATCATGGCATAAATATATTCAATTCTCTTACTCAGAGTTAGTGGTTTATTGAATTTAACAATGTGCCTTAACATCAAAAGTTCTAAGGATTAATAGGCACCTTAACCTCAAGAGTCTCACACAATGTAAGCTGAGATCTGATAACTTACATTAATCCCTTTATTGTCATATTTTCATATCAGATTTGACTCATGTGGTATGGTATTGAATCATATTTACTTTGTTTTATGATCTTTCATTCACAAAAATATGTATAAATGTTAGTTCAAATATATTGAATGTTTAACTTGAGTTCACTTATCTACATTAAAAAGAATTTTTCAAAACTTGCATCTAGCAACTTAAGACAGATATAGTGATCATCTAATCACTTTATGCCAACTTCCTTATAATTTTAGGTGGCAATTCTGGTTTAAGTTTCTCTCTCTCAATTATCACCTAGATAATAAACTTTAAACATGCCTCATCTCTAGTGACCACAAATCGAAAAAGGCGATTTCCTATATGAGAAAGTTAATCTCTGATCTATTTTACATGCTTTTGATTCATATCCATAAATATATTTATGCAAAATAAACAAATATATTTATGAATCAAGTATTATACAATGTATGATATCCATCAGACAATCTCATTTAAATATGACATTATAATAAAGGAACATACAAAATGAAATGTTTCTCAAGAAACTAGCTTTATCATTGGATCTACTACCATATCTCGTGTAAATATATTTTTTATTTTCACTTCTCCTTATGCAATTATATATTTCATATAATTGCATTTGGTGTTTGTATGCTTGGTTTTACAATGAAATTTGGGATCTTTTGTATAAGAAATTGTTACTTGACTATCAAAATTGATAGTCACTAGATAAGTTTCGCTTTTAATGACTCTTAGATGAACCAAGAGGCATAGAAGTCACGCAACTTCTTGTACTGTTATTGAAAAGGCTACAAATTCAGCTTCCATCATAGACAATGCAATATAAGATTATTTCTTACTTTTCCATAATATTGCTCCACTGTTAAATAAGGAAAAGGAAATAAATTTAGAGGTAGATTTTCTTTTTATCTATAATCACTTGTTGTGTTAGGTCTTCTCCATATACCATGCACATATTGAATAACTCCACTAACATAAGGATGACACGTCTTATCGATTTTGCAATATGGAGAAATTTGGGCATCCTTTAAATGATTGACATTTTCTTGAAAAACAAATTTTCAAGCATCAGAGGCTTATATACAAATGCCTCTACATAAATAAATTATCTTACTAACACAACAAGGAGCCTTGCTCTTAGAATATAGCTCACAACTCTAATTAATTAAATTTATTTACTTAGAAACATATTTCTAATTTAATTTAACATCTAAAGAATTTTGATTCAATTAGAAACTTGTTTCTATTGATATTGAATATTTTTAATGTTAATTGAATTAGGAACTTATTTCTAATTCTTATTACTATTGAACTAATAAGCTTATTTTATGTGTGTGTGTGTTTTATTACGACTTAAATCAAGTAGAAACTTATTCTAATTAAAATTGAGCTAATCAATTTTATAATTGATAAATTGTTTATAAACTTATTATTAAAGTCATGGGCATAAAGTATATGAATTTAGAAACTTATTTCTAAATTTACTTGAACATATTACGGAATAAAAAAATAGTTTTAAGTCCAAATTAGTTCGTATGTTATTTTATTTTTCAGCTCAATATATTATAAGATTCGGCTATTTTTACTATCCTAGAACCCAAAATAACAGCCCAAGCATTTTAAGACTTGGTCCACCTGTTTTCTTAGCCCATTTATTTTGTTTTTATTTATTATATAGCCTATACTCAAATTCAAGACATGCCCCATAGTCTTGTCTTTATTGGCCCATTGAAATGGATCCAGTCCCATTCAGAAACCAGCCCATAATCTGACTGAAAACCCTAGCATCTTTTTTCCTTTTCGGCCACCGCCGTTATCTCCATCAACCGAAGAGAGAGAGAGAGACGCCATAGGCGGCAGGTTCCGGCAGAAGCAACAGTCAGCGGAGGCAGCAACGTGGCGATCCGTGGGAACGCAGGCGAACGCAACAACCATGGAGGATGACGGTGACGCTATTCTACTTACTTGTCCACGCCTGGGAAAGAAACCATTTGCCTCTGCTTGTGCATAATCTCCATGTTTTTCATTTTGCAGTGTCTCGGTGTTTTGATTTTTTTTTGTCTTGTCTGTCAGGTTCTGTCAGACTAGACCTATTGCCGCGGAATTTGGAATGTTTGGTGTTTTTGGATTTTCCAGAAGTGAAGAAAGTTGTTGTATACAGTATACCACTGGAGGGCCACGCTAAAAGAAACTGGAATTACTGTCGGTGTATCCTAATTTTTTGGGCATTGATCACATGCAAATGGCCATGCTTGGCTAGTTATTACAGTAAGAAAATAATATGTAAGAAATGAAAAAAAAAAGAAGTTGGTAATATATTATAATTACATGAACTAATATTTCATACTTTTAATATGGTAAGAAATGAAAATTATATTTATTTTTATTTTTTACTATATTTATTATAATTTATATTACTATTCTTCCAAATGAAACAAACACATTTAATGAAACAAAAATATCATTCTCGTGTAGAGAAACAAACTCCAAGTTATTGTATATTATGTATAAGATTTTTATTTTATAGAAATTTAAGAAGGGTCGTATTGTATATAATATTTTTTTTATTTTTACAAAGAAACTATTTCGTACCCTAACCAAACTCTAAACATGTGTTAAAGAGTTTTTATTTTTTATCATTAGTTTGGATTTCAGAATAGAAAAGTTAAATTAGAGTATATTAAATATGAAATTTCCTTTTCCCTAACCCCCCACCGACACCACATTCTCCATATTTTACAGAATTGAGTTGGTGGGGTGACATCCCATGCAAGAATGCTGTTTCCCTTTTGGTACATCATTGAAAAAGTATCTGCTCATAAATATTCTAACATTTGTGTGCCTATTACGCATGCATGTTCTTTATAATTATAAAAATATCAATTACTTCGAAATGGCCATATGAACCTAATAGCAACTCTTAACTAAATTAGTGTGGCAGGCAATATAATAGTTTTTTTTTATTGATGTGGACCAATAATTGAGTAGATGATTATGTGCCCTGACCCAGTAATTTTTGATCAATTATTGAGAGAAGCAAAATAAGTGGCCACGAATTTGTGATTACAAGATGGGCAAACTCGAAAAGTTTCCAAAAGCTCTTGCCCCCGAGTGACCTGTGCCTAAATTATTGGAGAGTGTCACGTAATTGTCGTCCATTAAAATATGTCAAAAGAACAACACATGAAGTGGTATCTTACAGGTGAAATTATAATTTTATCAACTCTTCAACACATACATCATAAATTTTGAAAATGCATCAAGAAATTCAAGTTGGCACATCAATTTCAAAATTTTAAGATCCATACAACTGTACAAGGAAGAAAGCAAAAGAGAGGGAGAGATGTTTTCAGGAGACAAACACACGCCTTTAGCTAGTGCTGATTTATAGAGAAGCAACTTAAAGGAATATGTTTTAATCAGTCAGATAGCAATAAAAACTCCCCACTAGGCATTTCATTTCACTTTGCGTATAGTTTCAGGTCATTACAATAGTCGCTCTTTCAATGGCTGAGATTAGGGCCTTGCCCCCAATTTCATGCTTTAATTTGTATTTGGTGATGATGCGTAGGTGTATTGCACTTCTACCAAAACTTAGTCTAGTCCAATAAAGAAAACATCTATGTAGGAAGTCCTTAGTTTTGTAGCCAAATGAATTTGACGTCACAAGAGAAAAAGGACATGGTCAGAAACCACAGAAAAAAGGCAAAAACCTTGCGTAAAAGTACCTGCACTCTACTTTTTGTTGTTGGTTTCTGCAATAGTCTCTGTTTAAGTGCAATGTCTAGGCCGAAGACAAAAAGTCATGTGGCAGACATTAGAACCCAGGTGGAGGATCATACTCCCAGATTCATAAAAGTAGAACACGAAGTGGAGGATCATAGCAATCGGTTAAAGTTAACACATCAAGTGATCGTAATCGGACCATTTGCTGACTTACTAGACTTTCATAAGCTTGTCAATTTCAGTGCAGCTGATCTGCAATTTCTTACAAGTGCACGCCTTTTCATGCTATTTTATTATTTTTCCCGGTTCTTATAGATTCGTATATATATAACGCACGGATCATACAAGAATGAGTGACGCGAATCCTTAAATTTTGTCTTCGATGGACGATTCTATATGAATGAATGATCAAATATAAATTATTAACCTTTACCGTACCGACTCTATACAATTAGGTGTAAATAAACTAAAAGCGCTTCAACCCCTTCAAAACCAGCCCCGACCTTGGCCCCTGCCTAGGGTCCACTTCTTTTTTTTAAAATACATATATAGTTTATTAAACAAAAATTTTTTAATTTATTTTTAAAATTTTTTTAATTAAAGTTAGAGGCCCACATTTTCTTTTTCACCCCAGGCTTATAAAATCTCAGGACCGGCCCTGTTCAAAACTAGATTCAAATGGTACATAACCTCATTATATATATATTATAAAGTTTAATTGCTAGTTGTTATTCAAACTTGCGGTGCTCAATAACCAGAATATATAGCACTGAATCAATTAATATAATGTTCAATCCTCTAATCAAGATCTATATTCTATTTAGAGCAATAATTAGACAATAAATATACATACTACTAAGGTTAGGGATAGCATCCTAATTCATTTTCTTCAATTCAAGACACCACAAACTTGTCAATGCCCATCAAGTATATGCAAGAGAGCTTATGGTAGAAAATTCTTTTTAAGTATCACTATACATAAATTGTGTCAATTTAGAATCATTAGGTTATTACCATATACTTCAAATATAATTAATAAATTATTAATTATCTCATTATAATTATTAAAATACATTAAACAATTCAATTAATAATTATAAATATGAAATTAATATTGTGATTATGTTAATCCATATAAATCCACCACCAACCCTAAGCTCCATGATAAGTGTCACGTTTTTATCAAGTTTGCCAGCTCACTGGATTGTGAGCCACTCAAAAGTCATCGCCGTTGGCTTGCGTTGCTGACACGATTGTAATAGTGGGGATGTGTGCATCTCTGTAATTCCTGTGTAAACCCAAGGTTGGCCTAACCAGTCTCTTCAAGCAAGGACTCATTTTTGGGGTCTATGAATTATAAAATGCACACATCCCCATTCTTAAAATTACAATTTCCCATCATCTTAATGGTGTTGTTTTTGAAAAAGCTTCTTGTCTAATGGTTTTTAAACAATTTAAAATTTAATAGTTTAATCAGTAAAAAAATTGCCGGTAACAAAATAAATAAAATATTATGTCTGATTGAACGCTTAAAATAAAAAATTAGATAAATTACTAAAATATGCAAAAAAAATTCTTTTCGCATTAGGTTTAAGGGAATTAATATAATTTTTAATGAAAATTCTAATTTATTATAATCTCTTCTTCTTTAAAATTTATGAAAATTATTTAATTTTATATTTGAATATTCTCATACAAAATAATCACTAACAAAGTTTAGTCATTTCAAAGAAATAGGATAATTAAAGTATATTTAAACTTATCTTCCACTGCCCTTAATATACAAACATATTATAAAAGAATTTGGGAATGGCTATTATCCGGGTCAAACAGTCAAAGAATAAAATTTTAAAATTTTCGAGGGGGAGTTTTCGAACAATAGATAAAGTTGTTCTTTTTTATCTTATGTTTAAGTCGCAGAAATTGCCTCTTTGTAAAAATATAAAAGGAAGGTTACGTACATTATAATCATTCTCAGACTTTTGCAAAGCAGAAGCTTTATATACTAATTAAGTTGACTTTCTAAATATTTATTAAAGATCCCTCCAACTTTACAAAAATTGAATAGGCTTCAATTTGTTTATGAAAATCAAATAAAAGTTTTAGTTTTTATTAATTTTCAATAATTTTATGTATAAAATATTTTCTACATTTGAAGAAGTAATTTTTCAACCTCCCATTGCTTCCATTTAATACGTATTCAATGTCATTGAATCCTTGAATGTTTCAGCTTAAATTAGATGTGCCCTGCTTCCTAATTAGACGGCAATAGGTCGTTAAATTAAAAGTTTAGCAAACAAATCAATCATGTACGATAGTAATTATTAGGACGAGGTTACCTCTTCAATTACAATACGACGTTCAGATCACCTGTTCCGATTATTCTATTCTTATCATATTCTATGCACAATACGAAATGTGATTTGAACTCGTAATTTTTTCCGCACACACACTTAACGTTATTAATTAGTTGAATCATTGATGTGGATGCCAAATTTTATAAACAAAAGCTCTGTTAAAATTATTTGAATATGAAATCCAGATCATTCTAATGATCACAATAGATTAAAAATATTGATCACAATAGATCATGAACTTCAATATGTCAAGATGGCACATAGATTCAGTATAACTAAACAAGTAAGGGAAAAAATTTATGAGGAGCGAAATCATTAAAAAAGAAAATATAAGGGGAGAAAAAGTAAGCATGCACCCTAAAAATGCTTCTCACCAAGGATCCTCCACACAACTCCACTCAATTATATAAATGCCATAGTCCTCTTACAAAACCTCCATGCGTTGTCTGTTTACTCGGAGTATAGAAACAAAAGACCAAAACAAACAGAGAGGGAAGGCAACAAAATCCTTTAAGCTCTCTCTCTCTCTCTGTTTGTTTGCCACCTTCTCTGTAAAAAAGCCTGGTTTTTCAGAGAGAAAAAAAGGAGTTATCTTTCTCTGCATCTCTTCTCTCATTGCCCTCCTAAAGCATACCATTTAGGAGGGATTGAATCAAAGTTGCTGACTGTGATTGAAATGGATTCCAAAAGATACGCTGTTCTGCTTTGCGCAGAAGACACGGAGTACGTGAAGAAGAAGTACGGAGGTTACTTTGGAGTGTTCGTCGGAATGCTGTCGGAGGCCGGCGAGAGGTGGGACGTTTACAGGGTGGCGTGCGGTGAATTTCCTGCAGACGACGTGCTTGAATCCTATGATGGGTTTGTGATCACCGGCAGTTGCAATGATGCTCATGGAAATGATCTCTGGATCTGCAAGCTTATCAACCTACTGAAGAAACTTGATTCAATGCAGAAAAAAATTCTGGGCATTTGCTTTGGCCATCAGGTATTGTTTCACTTTGTTTTCATTAGAATCTGTTTCATATTAATATATATCACTGCGATTTATTTGTTATTTTCCATTAAAAGTATTAATTTTCTGGGTTAATCAGAAACAAACTCTTCTATTAAGGGTAAGATTACATATAATACCCTTCCAAATTGGTGTATTAACGACGACAATTGGGACAACCTTGTTTAGTCCAAATGTTACTTCAATAGCAGCAAAAATAGAGACAAAAAGTCATGGTGTTTGTTCGATTTCAATCTCCAATCTTGGAGATTTGAACGGCATTGAACTTAATTTAGTCTTCCCTCTCCAATACAACTCTTGTCTCTCACCCGTTTAAGCTTCCAACAAAATTGAAACTAGGAGTTGTTTACTCATAGTTATTGGGTCACTTGATTAAGGTAACATAACTAAGACTTAATAGCGTTTAGATTTTGATTAATTGATGTTATTCCCATGTATTAATTCTTATAGCGCATGTTGTGTTTGACTCCAAATCCAGTCGTTTCATACCATATTTTTTTGGTGTAAATATCACTTGATTAATGTCATTTGCTTAGTACTAAACATGTCATAAGTTTATTCCTCTCATATAAAAACTCGTGAACGATAAGGTGAAGATAAGACTTGTGGATCCCTACTCCCATTTGGAACCACGTAGATAGGAGCCTTTTGGACGATATTAGCAACCCTTTTTATTCTTATTTAAATCTTGTCTTTTGGGGTAGCCCAACTCAATCATTAAATTATTTTTCATCTTTGTTTCCTTGTTGCTAATGTGAAAGACTTATGGTGCCATGGTCAAGGTATTGGGCCGTGCTCTCGGAGGAACAACGGGTCGCGCAATCTCAGGGTGGGACATCGGAGTGACGACCATCCATTTCACGCCACCAAAGATTTTCTCATCTCTAAATATCCCAACCTCCATATCGGTGATCGAGTGCCATCAGGATGAGGTTTGACATTTATGCTTCTGGTAACACCAGATCACACACAATCATTGAATGATGTTACTGTGGTTATGACTCATGTTTACTAACATATGATAGATCCGCGAACTGCCTCCCAGAGCAGTGGTGATGGCGTGGTCTCAGAAGACAGGAATCGAGATGTTCAGGTGTGGGGACCACATAATGGGTATTCAAGGCCATCCGGAGTACAACAAGGACATTCTCCTCCATCTGATTGGCCGCCTCACGGAACGCAAACTAATTGTGGTAATGCATACAATCAAGCACCCGCACTCGAAAATTGACCTTTAAAGTTTGTTTTTATCGATCAAACGATCCTAATTGGCTAGAAATATAATATTATGAAAGTCATAAATACTGTGATTTGTAGGAATCGTTCGCCGAGGAGGTGAAGGCAAATTTGGTGGGGAAAGAGCCGGATATGGAGGCATGGAGGATACTATGCACGAACTTTCTCAAAGGCAAAGAAGATAGCTATGATTATAAGACATTTTCAATCTCAGAAAAGGAAAATTAAAAACTACCATCAAGTAAGATGTAATTTGATGGAAATTAAAGTTTTTAACTTTTGTGGGCAATGGAAGCTTCGTATTGTGCTTAATTTAGCAACCAAAGTTGGGACTTCTTTGTTGAAATTAACTTTACAAGCCCAGCTCTACCTTAGTTTAGATTTCACCGCATTTTTATGCAGTCAAATGGCCTCTTGTTCAGTCCAAGTTTCTTGTTTCTATAACCTTAGAACTCCTCTAGGTTCCTCATTGCTGAGCTTTCCCATATCTTGCATGCTATAGTTGAGGACTACCAAACCAAAACTTAATAAACCAAGGCAGCTCAACAAAACCAAGACAGCTCAACAAATGTCTCGTTATTAAACGATGCACGATATGAATTAATGAACGAAATCTTTGTCCAAAGGACAAGCATCTTTCACCAAGTGAGGTTTAATTAACACTCCATAGAACTATTGAAGTTCACGAGAAAAGAATGCAACTCAGAAATGAGGGCATGAAATCCATTAGAAAGAACGCCAACCCATAATTGAATCAAAATGATGTTCTTCATCACGTAACGTTTGCCAATGACATAATTTGGTAAAGTAGGTAACCCATTTAAAGAGTATTTGATCGTTAGTTCATAAAATCAATTATTCATTTAAAATGTCAATTATAGATAGAGAACAGCTACATCATAATCAAATGGCTAAGAGTCCATTTCTCCAGTAAATCACTTAGACGCTCAAGCTTGAATTCTTCCTGCATTCAGCAAGCATGTCCATGTAGAACTGGCATTTGCTGATGTCATTCCCAAAATTGTTGATGCACTGCAGATAGCATGAAACTTAATGTCAACTAACAATTCACCAGAGAAATAAACAAAAAGGAACTAATTGCTAGTAAAAAGCACTTCAACATTCTAACAAATTCATAATCATTTCGTCTCCATCAACTAGCATTTTGATATCGTAACATCCACCAGCATTATAGAATCTCTTCATTCGACCGCATGCATACAATTCTTTTAACAGGTCCATCCCAGTATATGCAAAAATTCCATTTACTGGTTACACAATCCCACAAAACATTGACAATATGTTGAAATCTCAAAATATCAAATTGCACTAATACACAAGTCACTC
>JAOTJB010000209.1:36539590-36551292 GCA_027123815.1 Erythroxylum minutifolium | reverse complement strand
AAGGCTAAAGGTGAGAGTATGATAATGTCTGAAGAGTCTTCGAAGAAGAGAAGTGAGAGAGAGTTCTCGATGTTTCTGCTTCAGACAATAATGGTTCAACATACATACACACCCACATGGTTCATAACTAGTCAGAAACTAATAAACTCAAAATGTAGTCGTTTCACTACATGTCTGAAGCAAAGCAACCCATTAAACTCTGTCGTATTACATTGTCACAAGCTTCAGAAATTATAAAACACAAAACAGAAAGAAGTGGATAAGTGACTCATGTGAAAGGCACATGGGAAGAGCTCACTCAACCTACCTCATCCGAAGACCATCTTCATTATTTGAGCAACTATAAAAGAAAGAAGCATCAGAAACAGAGTAGAGAACACATTCACAGAACTTCAAAGCTTCAATTTTCTTTATATTTCAGTAGTTGAGAGAGTGTAAACAGAGTAGAGAAAATATTCAAAGAGTGCTAGAGTACACCTGTGGGTACTAGGAGAGTTTTGGGAAAAGCACTTGCAAGTGTAGTGGATACACTCATCTTTGTATTGTGTTTTTCTTGTCATTCCTCTCGATTAGTGAAATCATCACCACCTTAGGTGGGAACCTTGGATGTAGATAGTGCTTCACTATCGAACCAAGTAAATATTGTCTTCTTTTACATTTCTGCATTTACTTACTTGCAAAGTTAACCAAGCTTTATCAGGTTTTGTGTTTGAAAGATAACATCAAAAGCAGTAAAAACCCAACATATAGTGGTATCAGAGCATTTAAGACCTCCTGGGGTATTTCTTGGACACTTCAGGCATCAAAGATTCATCAAAAAAGTCAGTAAGTGAAAGTCTTTAGATTCTTTATTCTATAGTAAGCATGGTAGGCAAGGAAATGGACATATTTTCTGGTAAAGAAGACTTTACCATTTAGAAACTCCAGATGCAAGCTCTTCTTGAGTCATATGACTACTATGGTGCTATAGATGATTAATATGACTTAGAGACTGATCCTATAAAGAAGCTTAAAATGCAAAGACTTGCATATTGCAAGCTAATGCTCCACTTATCACCAACAGTGATAAGAAAAGTACAGAATTGTAACATTGCACAGAAGCTTTGGGTCAAACTTGATGAGTTGTATACCAAAAAGTGTCTTCCTAACAAGATGACACTTCTTCATAATCTTGCTAACTATAAGATGAACACTTCAGTCTCCTTAGATGATAACCTAGACTACTTCTTTAAGCTAGTTCAAGATTTAGAAGCTACAGATGAGAAAATTTCAGAGGAACATCAAGCTGTAGTAATCTTAAAGGCATTAAATTCTGAATTTAATGTTTTCAAGAAGGTAATTAAGCATGCCAGTAGAGAATCACTTACTGTAAAGAGGGTTTTAGATTCTCTAATGGAAGAGATAGCTAAACTAAATCCTTTTAAGAAAGAGGCTGAAGTGATGTTTGTAGAGAATAACCATGAGAAGAAATCTCATAAGAAAAATAGCAAGAAAGGAAAGTGGCAGAAGGGAAGTGGGAAAGAAAAACACTCTAAGGAAGATGAAAAAGAAAAGAAGAAAAAGGGAAAAGGAAAGAAGTGTTATTACTGTGATAAGGAGGGACATTTTGCAAGGGACTACAGAAAAAAGAAGAGGGATAAGGTAGCTGAAAGTGGAATTTTAGGTCATGTTAAAAAACCTGAAGATTCTAGTGGAGATGAAATTCTGGCTGTAACTGAGGATTGCAAGGACCTCAGTAGAGAATGGATATTTGATTCAGGGTGCACTATGCATGTCACTTCTCATAGGGATTGGTTCACAACATTTGAACCAGTCACTGCCAAGGTTAAAATGGTAGATTCTGGGCAGTAAAGGATAGAGGGCATAGGAAGTGTTTCCATTAACATGTTTGATGGAAAAAGAAGGATCCTAAGCAATGTCAGATTTGTGCCTGGAATAAGAAAAATTTTGATTTCTGAAAGCTTGTTTAATAAGCAAGGCTTTCAGATCAGGTCTAAAGATGGACTTAGAGAAATCCTAAGGGATGGGAAAGTCATCATTAGAGGAGTAGAGAGGGGTGGTCTATACTATGTTATAGGCTCAACTGAAATAAATCAGATTTCAGAAAGTGGAAATCTTGAACCAACCAAGGAATGGCATGCAAGGTTGGGTAATGCAAGCAACGAAAGCCTACTCCATCTCTCTAGGCAAGGTCTAATCCCTGAAGAAAGCCTTCAGAAGTGAGGATTTTGTGAATCTTGTGTGCTAGGAAAGCACCATAGGTCAGTATTTCAAAGAGGAGCTAAGAGAGCCACAGAGATCATGAAGTATGCTCACAGTGATCTCTGGGGCTAGCTCAAGTCCCCACAGCAGGAGGAAACTTGTATTTCATGTCCATAATTGATGATAAATCAAGGAAATGTTGGGTTTACCCTATGAAGAGAAAGGATGAAGCTCTAGAGATGTTTGTAAGATGACATACTCTTATAGAAACTGGGAGGAAATTAAAATGCCTAATGACTGATAATGGACTAGAGTATTGCAACAAAGATTTTGAGGAATATTGCTGTAAGAATGGAATCTTAAGGCATAAAACAGTAAGAGCAACTCTACAATAGAATGGAGTGGACGAAAGATTAAATAGAACCCTCCTAGAAAAGACTAGATGCATGCTCCTCTCTTCAAGTTGCTCACATTCTTTATGGGGGAAACAATTAGGACAGCAACCTATTTAATCAATAGGCTTCCAACCCCAGCTAATGACTATAAGACTCCTCAGGAAATTTGGAGTGGTAAGAAGCCAAAATTCACACACCTTAGGACTTTTGTATGTGCAGCCTATGCACATCAGAAAGAGGAAAAATTAGAGCCTAGATCAGTCAAGGGGGTGTTCCTAGGATATCCAGAAAGTGTAAAAGGTTGTAAACTTTTATTGCTCCAAAAGGGAGCCTACAAAACAATCCTTAGCAGAGATGTCATCTTTAAGGAAGATGAATTCCCCCTGCTGAACAAGAATTCACAAAATTCTGACCTCCAAAGTGAAATTCAGGAGAATTTAGGGACATCAAACCAATCAGCCCATTTCTATGTGCCACAAGAAAATGAAGAAGGTGGTCCACAACCTACTAATGTGGAGCCTATGTAAGGCTCAACACATCATGAACTAAGGACAAAGGTGGTTCAAGCTATGAGTAAAGAAGAAACCCCATAAACAACTTCAGCTGATGAACAAGGAAGCATACAAGACTATCAACTTACAAGAGATAGACAGCGAAGACAAATAATTCCTAGTAGGAGGTACTTTGATTCAAATTTGGTTGAATATGCTTGTCTTGTGGCTGAAACTATAGAAAATAAGGCTCCTGAAACCTATGAAGAAGCCATGAGGAGTAATGATGCTAGATAGTGGAAGGAGGCTTGTGAAGAGGAATATTCTTCTCTAATGAAGAACATGACTTGGACTTTGGTGCTTAAACCTCCTAAAGTCAAGCTAATTGAGAACCAATGGATGTTCAAATTGAAAGGAGTGATAGAAGCATAACCTAAGATAACAAGGCCAGGCTTGTAGCTAAGGGGTATAAACAGAAGGAAGGAATAGACTACAAGGAGATGTTCTCTCCAGTAGTCAAATTCAAGACAATTAGGTTTATACTAGTCCTAGCAACTCTATATGATTAGGAAATCCATTAAATGGATGTTAAGACAGCATTCTTATATGGAAAGCTAGAGGAGACTGTATATATGAAGCAACCAATCGGATTTGAGGATAAAAATAAGCTAGACTATGTTTGCCTATTACAAAAATCCCTATATAGGCTCAAGCAAGCACCTAGACAATGGAACAAGAAGTTCCATGAGGTTGCTGCTAGCATGAACTTCATCAGAAGCTCATATGATTACTGTCTATATTACAAAGATCTAGGAATGACTAAAGCAGTGTTTATGTTAGTCTATGTAGATGATCTCATCATCACAGGAAAGGACTTGAATAAAATTCAAGAAGTTAAGACTGAATTGTGCTCTCATTTTGAAATAAAAGACCTAGGGGAAGCTCAGAAGCTTCTAGGAATGCGGATAATCAGATATAGGAGGGAAGGAAAATTGTGGCTTGTTCAGAGGCACTACATAAGGAAAATCCTAGCTCAATTCAATATGGAACAAGCAAAACCCACTTTAGTACCCTTAAGATCACACTTACAGATGGTTTCTGATAAGTGTCCTACAACAGAAGAAGAACAGAAGGCTATGGCTCACTATCCCTATGATGTAGGTTTTGGTAGTTTAATGTACCTTATGCTATGCACAAGGCTTGATCTAGCCTATGCTATAAGTATCCTAAGTAAGTTCATGGCCAATCCAAGTTTAGAATACTGGTAAGGGCTCAAGAATGTTCTCAGATATATATCTGGAACAGTGAACTATGGATTATGCTTCTCTAAAAGGGAGCTAATGAAATGCAATTACCTGTCTCTACATGGCTATGTGGATGATGACTATACAATAGATAAGGACTCAAGGAAGTCAATTTTAGCATACATATTTACACTATAAGCAAACACAATAAGTTGGAAATCACAACAACAATCAGTGGTAAGTTTATCAACAACTAAGGCAGAGTATTAAGCAATAATAGAAGGGGTAAAGGAACTAGCATGGCTATCAGGAATATTAAAAGAAATTAAAACAGAAATCACAACACCAATACTATATATGGATAGTCAAAGTGAATGGTACCTGAGTCGAGATCCAGTCCTCCATGAACGATCCAAACATATAGATGTGCGATTGCATTTTGTCAGAGACCAAATCGCCAAAGGAACCTTCAATCTGGACAAAATAAAAGGTGAGAAAAATCCATCTGACTTCGGTACTAAAATACTAACACAAAAGAAGTTTAATTTTTGTAGGGAATACTTACAAATCATGGAAGCCCCTTGATTCCAAAGGCAGATTCAACATATCTCATAAAAGGGGTGAAGATTAGGGTTTCGGGTTTTTTTGGGATCTCTCTAGGGTTTTTCATTTGAGCAAAGATTGATGGAATAGGAGGGAAAGTGTTATAAAATCACTCATACTCCAGCAATCTCCACTCAAATTCAACAGAAATATATGAAAAATTGAAGATTGAGGGTGAGTGTGTATTGGTGTCTGAAGGGCTTCGAAGAGAGAAGGTGGAGAAATTCTCAATGGTTCTATTTCAGACAGAGCACAAGTGATTCAGACAAAGCACACGTGACACATTACAAGTCAGAGATATAAGATACAAAACGTAGCTTCACCAATACAAAACGCTGATAGAAGGAGGAAGAACCTTTTAATGAATCACGTGGAAGGCACATGGACGTGGATTGATACAAGAAAACGTTCGAAAGCCATCTTCTTCACCATCAGCTATAAAAACAACACAGTTCAAGCATCGGAGAGACAACACATTTACAGAAACTTCAATTTCCTATTTTTCATTGTATTCAGTCTTTGAGAGTGTAAGAACAGAGTGAGAAAAAAATCAAAGAGTGCTAGGGTACTAACTTGTGGGTACTAGGGGAGCTTTGGAGGCTCTTGCAAGTATTGATAAACACTCAATCTCTATACTGTTTTCTCATCCTCTTCATCATACTAGTGAAACACCACTAACAAGTGGGAACCTTGGACGTAGATAGTTTTAAACTATCAAACCAAGTAAATCCAATCTCTTTACTTTTCTGCAAGTTTTGATTCTTGCAAGATTAACAATCTTTATCAGTTTTAGTTTTTTAAGAACAACAGTAAAGCAAAGTTATCCCAACACCATGTTTAGCTAACTTTCTCCTAGATGAAAGAATACTATGAAACCCAAGAAAAAAAACACTAAGAATGAGGATGCAAATGACCTTAGCTTTGAACTATTTGTTTTTACAAATCATCATAAAAATCATTAAATGACAACCTAAGGCCATTCCTAAAATTGTTATGATAAATATTTATCTCACTAGGTTTAAAGCAACGTTCTCTTTGGTGGGCCTGTGGTTTTCTGATCTTTATAGATAAATAGATTTTATACTCTAATTTCCTAACATTGGTTAACCTTAAAATTGAATTCATACTTTTCAGCCTTAAATTATTTCACGAGCTAAGGGACATCCTTAAGAGTAGAAGGGCATTGAAATCATATGTTCGTATCTTATTAACCATGGCTCAGTGTTAGCTTCACTTCTAGAACTAACGTTAGAGCTCTCTAAACCTCATTTTCCACTAAAGGACTTATAATATAAGAGTAGACTTCTTTCATCAAGTATAAGTCAAATGATATGTTACACATGGATTAGTTACCCACCGCCAAGGCATTTATTTCAAATCTTTTATTATATACCTGATGTATAAGTGACCATGTCCTATGGTCCATTTTAAATACCTAAAAATTATAACTCATAGTTTTCTACAGACTATAAACATTTTATTAAAACATCATTATCCCATCCGACAACCATGGAAAACCATATTGATGGCCACCCACTTGCTCCATTTAATCATCCCATGTTTCTACAAGTTCTTCAATCGCCTTCAGCTATGGCATCTTCTTCATCAATAATGGAATAGACTAAAATTACGCAGCACTGCGTTGAACCATCAATATTATTCCCAAAAGCTATCTTTGAAAAGATGTCCATCGCATTCCGTTATACACTTGTTGGTAAGTTTTCCTAGGGCAAACCGAGATTGGATATTATTCCAAAATTCTTTGTGGCTCAGGATATCAAGACAACAGTCGGTTTACTAGACTCTCACCATATTATCTTGAAGATGGATGTCTCTGACTTCCATCGAGTATATTCACGTGGGATATGGTATATCGAAGGCAAGCCAATGCGGGTATTTAAATGGACTCCAAATTTTCATGTTGATCGTGAATCCTCGATTGTTCCGATTTGGTTTACTTTGCCACAGTTACCAATTCAGTTTATGAATCAAGAAGCCCTATTTAATATTGCAAAAACTTTTGGTCAGCCACTTCGCTTAGATTCGGCGACTGCTAATTTTAAACATCCTATCATTGCTCGAATGAAGGTTGAGATTGATTTGCTGAAATCAATCCCGAAGCGTTTATCGATACAAATGGAAGACTCAATTGGTTTCTGGCAGAAAATTGATCCGAATGAGGAAATCCTATAGCACATTGGTCATTCCGAAGAAATTCCCATGTCAAACATTCTGAATTAAAGGTCATCTCAAAACCAGTTCAAAAGGAGATTTCAAAAATGGTTTACAAGCCGAAATCGATATAGCCCCATATTTATAACAATCTTAATTCAAATGTGATTCACGACACAGCTAAACCTGCGTTGATTGAGCAACCAAAACGACAATTGCCAGAAAATTACTAAAATACAGATCTTTCACTCAATTGCTTGACACTTTGAAGAAAAATGACAAGACTAATGGTTGTTTGCGTGAAAGTCATACCACATAAAAAGAAGACACAGAGAGAGTTTTATTTCCAGAACTTCAAAACATTGACTGGGATCGACGTCTGTGTTTACAATATCACAATGATTCCCCCAGTTTATCCACTGCCCAGCAATTACGGTCTAGATTCTGATATTGATCAACAAATCTTTCCAAACCTTCGAAAAGATGAGGTGATTCAGCTACTCAATCAATTTAGTCGAGAGTATGATGATAAACTCTCTAAGCGCAAAGCTCTGAAAAATGCAACCAAAGATTCCCAGAAGAGAAGGCCTCCGAAAAATTATTTTGATATGCCCAGAACCATTTTAACAAGTTCGATTGCTCCCGCTCAATTTGCAGAACTAGATAAATCCAACGATGATGTTATTCTGGGGCATTAGAGGAGCAGGCTCACAACAATCAATTTTTAGACTCAAAAAATTGTAAAAGCTTCATCAACTCTCTTTTATTGCTATTACGGAACCAATGATTTCTTCGGATAAGGTGCATTCTTTACAAATTTCATTGGGCTGTCATGAAAGTTTTTTCAATGTCAATAATAGAATTTGGATCATGTGGAAATCTTCTTTTACTGCTAAGATTGTTCATGATCATGATCATGATCAGTTTATTCATGTTGAATTGATCGACAACACTTCTTTGGAGTCCTTGTTTATTACAGCGACCTATGCTAAATGTAATAGAAGAGATAGACTAAACCTTTGGTCTTCTTTAGAAAAAATCGCAGATGATTTACATGATAAATTGTGGATGTTTAGTAGGGATTTTAATGTTATCTCTAATTTCGCAGAATATAGAGGAAATTCCATTCCATATCAAGGAAACATGGGTGATTCCAACTTCTTCCTTCACACTGTAGCGGCTTATGCTCTTCCAACTGAAGGATCTACATACATGTGTATTTCTTTTAATTAAAATTTGATCGTTTTTATTTTTAATAAAAATGAAGTTAATATTATTTTAAAATAATTTTATATAAATATTAAATTTTAATCATTAATCGTATCGTTGGCATGCCAAGCATATCCTTAATAGAAGCGATGAATAAGAAAAGAATGAATGTAATGAAGTCTGCACGTTACTTACTTTTATTAAGGAAAGATATAGAAAACGTTAAAAAAATTAGTCCCATCAATTGTTAAATAGAAAATATGTTAGACATCTTGTTTTACCTACCTAAACGTTACTTGAATCTTTAATACTTTCCCATTATTAGATAATTTCAAATAAACTAATTTTGGGAGTGAACTTAAAAGTCATGCTAAATAATCAAAAATAAAATATATGATTGAATATCTAGAATTTTTTAGTTTTGCTTGGGTCTCTTTTGCTTAAATAAAAGGAATATCTAAAGTCTAGATTATTGTTATAGGAGTTAAAGACAAAACAAACATTTTTATTATTATCATCATTATCATCTTCATCATCATCATATGAAGATAAAAATTAGGATAGAGGGTGGGATAAGTATAAAGCAAAATTCTAATGAAAAAAATATAGACTTCACACAAGTTTTTTATAGTCTAACAAGGCAAATGATCATACTGATAGAAAATGCTTAATTTGAGATTTTAGGATGACAGGACTTTTGAGATTGACTAGAAAAAAATGATTGATTAAATCAACATAACTTAGATCAGTTATTCTAGTTTGGATAAGGTTTGAATGATTTTTCAGTCTTTTACTTTTTTAGTCATTTTTCATTTTTTAAATTTTGCTACTCACTAAATGGCACATAAGATGGGGGATAAATTATGCCTGTTCACTTGTTTTTGTATTTTTTATTTTAATGAATGGTTATAACAACTTCACATAAAATAATCATAAAGCAAACACAATAATAACAATGACAAGTAGGAAAAGAAAGATAAAATTGGTTTATAGTGGTTCAGCCATCCAATCCATGCCTATGTCCACTACTCAAATTCTACTTGAGAATTCATTATCTTCTTCCTTTAGTTGGTCAAGAGCATTCTTTTATGCATATTATTTGTTACGGGTGAAGAGGGACTCTTATAAAAGTATTTATTTTAATTAAAGAATGTATTGATTTCCATCAGGAAAAGATTTACAAATGTTCATAAATAAGGACTCTCATAATTGAATTAGAATTACATGTTGACAAACAATGCTAAGGAAAGCAACTAGTCATATCCTTATTAGTAATTAAGAGAGAGAGTTATAATAATGTTGTACTAGCTGATAGGTGTAAATTATAGTATGCTTTTTAGGTGTTTAATTGTGTTTTAAGTGTTTTATTAAATGATTATCATGAGAATAGACTTAGAATTATGTAATTGTTAGTATTGTTATGTGTTTTAAATGTTTGAGTTGTTTAAAGTAAGAATTTGATCTTAATTTCATGTTTTACAGTGCGTGTGAGAGTGAATGGGAATACAAATTGAAGAAAAGAGAAGAATTGGAAGCATGAAGGTTGGTCACAATTGTGAGTTGTCTCAATCAAGACAAAGAGTACAAAAAGTAAATTTTAGCTTTTCTAGCTCTCCCGAACTCATTTGTCGATGAATCCACTGATTGCCATAGGGAGACAAAAACTCAAAATGAATCAATTTATAGAAACCATAGCTTTTTTTAGGCCTTAATCGAAGATTTGAACCAAAATAAGTGAAGAAACCCTAGAAAGAACCTTAGAAGCTTTAAGAACTACTTAAGGAACAGAAAAACATCAAAAACTGAAGCAACCATCATATCAAAAGAAGATCAAGAGAAGACATCAAAAGAGCTTCAGAGAATTCCAAATTTCCAGATTAAGACTCCAACTAGTTTTTCTTTCTTGTCCCTTTATTTGTTTCACCATCTTGAATGTGAATTTGGAATTCTAAGATGTTTAACATGATTATGGGTTTTTATATTATGGATTATTCTTGAATTATTTTGTTGACCTTGATTCTTGTTGAATTCAATACATTTATCAATGTTTGATAATTATTATGCTTATACTTGGTGATAAATTAAGAGAGTGAATCAAGTTACATGTGTTAAGGTGCGTGACGAGAGTTGGTAACTTAATAAACCTACAATTATCATATTAATTAAGAACTAAAGAGAGATCTTAATTGTGAAATTAATAATCCATAGGATTGCTTCAAATCTAATTGAATAAGTTAGGAGCAATTTTGTGAATCGAGAGATTACAATTTTATAATTATCAAATTCAATTAGGGTTACTTGATTAGATCTCGAGAGAGACTAATTAAAACTTAGGATATTTAGGATCAAACATAATTGGATCAACAAGATAAAGGAAAAACAAAATAACAATAGAATAGCTCCTAAGTCTTCAAACTTTGATCAAGCTTTTTATTAGCAGCTCAATTGTTAAGTTTCTTTTTTTTTGTTTTGTTAGTTATTTTAATTTCAATTATTTATTTTTATTCACATCAATCTTTAGACCTTAGAAAAAAATTCTATTCAAGTTGTTTGGTATTTATTAGTCTTCGTAGGAACAACACACTTAATACTATGATATACAATTCGTATACTTACGTTATTAAGAGTTTTATATTATAAAACTTGTAAACAAGTTTTTGGCACCGCTTCTAGGGAGTAGTTAGCATTTAGGATGATTTGAATTCCTTTGATTTAAGGAATCAGTACCCTTCTTATGTGAATGGGATTGCATGAACACAAGAATCACTAAGAGTTTAAGCAAGGTAGAAGAAAATTTAAAATACAAGAATCATTAGGAGTTCAAGCAAGGCAGAAGAAAATTTAACTCTTGATATCACAAAGCAAGAAAGAGAGATCCGAAGAGCTAAAATTTAAAAAGAGATAGAGAGAATGACGGAGGAGGAATTAAATCATGGAGAGTAGCAAAGAACCCTTACACACTTCATGAGGTTAGGGTTCAATGTTACGCAACAAGGAATCACTCAACTACCAGTGTAGACAAATACATTTGAGATTAAATTAGCACTATTAAATATGTTGTAGACTAAGATACAATTATATAATTGCCCAATAAGGATCCCAACGCTCATCCGGCTAATTTCTTATAAATATATGACACCTTTCGATATGATGAGATGTTGGAAAATGTTGTTAGGAAGAGACTGTTTCCCTTTATAATGAGAGATAGAGCCAAAGCGTGGTTGAGTTCACTCAACTCAGCAAACATTGCAACATAGGAGCATCTTGCGTAAACATTTTCAGATAAGTACTTCCTTTTGGCCAAGACAGCAAGGCTCATCAAGGAAATAACTAATTTCCAACAAAATGAAGGGGAGTCTTTATATGAACCATGGGAGTGGTATGAG
>JAOTJB010000209.1:36527294-36539490 GCA_027123815.1 Erythroxylum minutifolium | reverse complement strand
CAAAAACAGAAAGAATGGAGGGCGGGAAGGTTAGGGAGGAGGAGAAAAGGCAGAAATGCCCTTAGAAAGGTTTCAAGTCTCTCGCTCTCTCACATCAGGTCGCTCTCTCACATCAGGTCTTTGACGGCATGTTTGGCTAAAGTCATGAAATCTTAGGAATAGTTACAGAGGTGGGAAGCAAAGTAGAGTTTGGTGACAGAGTTGGGGTAGGTTGATCTTTCGGTGATGTTCAATGTTTTTGGTCATGTAGGCTGCAACTGGCACAATGGATGGTATTATCGGCACATTATCAACAGTATACTCATTCCTTACACTGTTAAGTCTTCTGAAATCTAACGGAATGTTGGTTTTTTATTCCAGTGTAGCTACCTGTCATAAATCTGCTCATGGGTATAGTCTCTATTTTGGATTTGTGCATGCCATTAACTTAATCTCAATCACTGAATTATTATGGAACAAGGTAGGGATGAAGATGGTGGGAGGTAGAGTGAGTGGAGGAATGAATGAAACCCAAGAGATGTTTGATTTTTCAGCAAAACAGGGCATAGAAGCAGATGTTGAGGTCATTCCAATGGAGTATGTGACCACTGTCTTATTGAACTCAAATTTGTGCTGCACAAATTCGAATAAGATAAACCCAAAATAAATACTGAAATCAAATTTGACGGGATTAGACCTAAGTCTACGTCTCATTCCTGCTTAATGAAAATAACTCTAACTAAAATTTTGGAGAATTACATATTTAAAAACTAATAAATAATCTTTTTGGTAAACTTGTTAAAATTTTAACTTTCTTTTATGTAAAATTTGGCAACTCCCTATGGAAGTGCGAGGTAAAGTTGACGAGAATTGTAGCTTACAATGAAGAAAGAACAGCTTCCATAAATCAAATATGAAAATAAAATGTTTATTATTACTAATTATAAGCATGCACTTATAAAATTTGTAACTTATTTTAAAGAAGTTAGTAATGAGTTAATTACTTTAAATTAACTAAAAAAGTAATTCTAAATTATTTAAATTAAATTTGAAATTTCATATGTAAATTTGTGATAGTTCACGTAGAAGATAGTTGTCAAAAATCTTGCCTCAAAAAAGAAAATTGAAAAAAAGTTAATAAATTGTTTTAAAATTACTGAGTTTATTTAAGTATTTTTAAATTTACAGTTGTCTTAAATCTAAAACGAAAATTATTGTTAGTCTACATTCAAAGTAGACATTTGGATGAGGCAACATGAGACCAATATAGTGTCATCTCTCCATTCATATTCTCCGGGAGGTTTTCGTCTCCTCTTCTTCAGAATTGCTGCTCAAGAATGATACTCACCTATAAGGCCAAGTATCAAGACGAAACAACCACTTACGAAAGTTAATCCGACCTTATGGCAGCTGATGAACATTTGGTTGTTTGCATCCCTAATAATGTCCCTCTTGATGATTATGCTCCTCTGTTATGTGCTGGAATCACAACTTATATAACAAACATGGAATGCATGTTGGTATGGTTGTCCTTGGTAGGTTGGCTCACACGATTGACACAATAGGAGTGGTTTATGGAAGTAACTGTGATTAGTACATGCCCTAAAGAAGCAGGAAGTTATTGATTATCTGCGAGGGTGGCTCGTTCTTTTTTTTTAGAAAAATTAAATTGATTAATAATAATAAGAAAAGAGGAGAACAACTTTAGAAGAGCATTAACACTCTCATTTAGGGTTGGAAGCTTCTAGAGATTGCTAACCACTAGGGTGTAGAAGTGAATTGTTTTGTGCAGCCTGAAATGTTGAAGTTGGCAGAAGAGTTAGCAATGTCAGTGAAACTAAGGAAGAAAAGAAGGCTGAAAGGGAAGCTGAAGGAGTACAGAAGCAAGTGGAAGCTGAAAATAATGATCCTCAGCATAATTCGAGAATGCATGGATCAAAGGGATAAAGATCAGAGTATGGAATGGAAATGCAGAAATGAAAATGAAGAGCAGAAGGAAGCAACAATGAGAAATTCAGGAGCTGCAGAATGAAGAAGAGCAGAACAGAAGAAATGCAGAACAAGAAGATCAGTAAGCAAATTGATGCAAGAAGATTAATCTGCATAATCAAGTTTGTTAGAGTTAAACAAATCAAGAGCAACTGGCTGGCAGATCATATCTCTCACTTTTGTGCCTGACAATCAGATTTGTAATGTCAGGATTTTGTCCTTTGAAGCATTAATTAGTTGTAGGAGAGTTCAGTTTCTGTTTTTAGCAAAAAGACAATTTACTTGTTTTTATGTTTTGGCAAAAGAGGAAATGGTTGTACTGATGTAGTTTTTATTCTTCAGATTCTGTTTTTACCTTTCAGTTAGTGTTTCAAAATGTATCAGAATGTTTAGAGCTATTATAAAGCTCATTTTCTTTCCTTCAAGATGCAAGAGAGAAAAAAACACAAAAATTTATCAATACAAGTCTTCAGCTTTTTCCAGAATTTTTCCTGCAATATTCATCTTGTTATTGTGTTCTTCTGTTCTTTCCAGTAGCTTAATATTTTAGAAGTAGTTAGACTGAAGTAGCATATTACTCAAAAACAGAAGTTCAAACTAGGAAGTTGTTCTTCGGATTCCATATGAGAGTACAAAGCATTTCACAAATACAACCAATTTATAGCTATACATTCCAGAACCAGTGAGGAAGTATCATTACATCCTTGAGAATACTTTCTCAACACAAATCAAGAAGCAGAAGTTGCAAATCTTCAATCTTTTTGCAGTCTGAATGAACAGTGTTTTTTCAACAGCACTGTAGGAAGTTCATCTTGCTGCACGAATTCTTGAAGTTTAAGTTAGAGCTTGGAACTTGGAGAGCTTACCTGAAGCTCAGGCATTGTTGAGATTTATCCCATCTACAGCTTTACCATCCTCAGAAACAAGGTACCTGAGTGTAATTAAGCATCCAAATATCATTAAACTGGTTGGCCATTGCGAAACAGAAGACAAGTATTACCTTGTCTATCCACTAATGGAAAATGGAAATGTCATGAGTAAATTACAAGGTAATGTCTAATTTCATTCGAGAACCTGTTTTGCACTATTATTCATTTCATACATTAGTGAGTTTTATCTACATTGGATCTGTTGCCACTCCAGTTATTGATTTTTCCAACAAATAATAATGTTCTCTAGCTCTTGTCAGCGGTAATGTTATTTGACCAGAAAGAAAACGTTAGCTTCACTAATCAGAATGTTTGTTTTAAGTGAAAACAAATTAACATTTTGTAAATCTAATCAATTCATTAGCTTATAATGACAATTACTGTTCAAAATAGATCTTGAATGGAGAACCACACTTAAGATCATCATTGGGGCAGCACGTGCAGTGGAGGAGCTACATAATCAATCACCTTCACTTATCTACCGTGATTTGAAACCTGAAAATCTTCTCTTGGATAAGGTTAAAAACACACATTTAGTAGAAATTTAATCATACAATTAGTTGAAGATAGAATTTAATATGTCCGTTAACTCTTTTCCTAAATCCTCTTGATACTGAACCAGGAGTTTGTTCCAAAACTATCTGATTTTGGGACTGTCACAGTAGAAGGAGAATGTTTGAGACTTGGCACTTATGGGTACACTGACCCACTCATTTTGAACAATGGTAAGTTTCAAATTAAACCATTCTCATGATTCCTATAGCCATCAATTAACGAACTTTTGCTCAACCCACAGGAGAAGCTGGAACCAAGCCACATGATATCTACAGCTTTGGTGTGGTTATACTGCAAATGATTATGAAGAAGACACAAGTAAGAATTGCAGGATGCACTATGCCTGTGCACATTAGTGACTGGGCAAGGAGCGATTGCATCATTAAAGGAGATGCAGTGCATGAGAAGCTGAAGAGAACGGGATGTTCTATCACAGCTGCCAATGCCATAACAAAGCTTGGACTCGACTGTGTCAGCGACAACACATTGGAGCGACCCGCCATTTTTGAAGTTCTTAAGAGGCTTGTCAATTTAGATGAAGAATTCAACAATGGGAGATCCATAATAAGGTTTGCAAAAGGGTTCCTCAAGATATGATATGCACTAGCTTCGTACAGTTCTCTTGGTAATATCTTATGATATAGTTTTGCGCAGGTTAATTTACTGCTTGCAGACTTATATTATATGCAACCCAATTTAGTTGCATGCTTATTTTATATTATGTCTCGTTCGGTTTCTGCAAAAAAGACCCAGCGAGTTTGATTGCATTCCTGAGTTACACATTTGAGACCGTAAAGCTAATAGAATAACCGATGTGTCCGACAATAATATAATTATGAACACTGTTTTCTCTATAATGCTTTACTTCTTTGTTAAAGCTTTAAAAAAAAAATTAAAGTGCACAGAAAGAATGTCAAAGGAAAATGTTCAATATATCCGTTTTAGCTCTTCTATTAATTACTCCCATCGCTTAAGCTTAATTTGTGCAAACGTACTCAAGAGTTTGACCTAACTATATCTCTATATATCCTTCAAGAAGTATTATATATATAATATGTGTGTATTTCATGAAAATTTCCAAAATCATAAAAATAAATATTGATCTTCGCTTATATTTAAAGGATATGATAAGACAATTGCTCTCATTCAACTACAAGTTTTGCAGAGTTTCTGTGAAGATGTATGTGTACGTCTTGAATAAAAACGAAAACATTAAAGAGTTACAGTGTACTTAGTCTTTTTATTATATTAGATATTTAAAGTCTTTTTATTATATTAGATATTTAACTTTTTCTCCACTCAAAATTTTTATTATTTCAATAATTACGTTTACTTATGTGACGTGGCTAAGATTACAAACCACAAGAAAACAAGAAGTATCGAACTCCAACGGTGGAGTTTACTGATTGAAGTAAACTGGTAAAGAATTATTTCTCGTACATGAATGTTCGTATGTGTAATTTAATAGAATCAATGTCATGATTTGAGACGACAAGTTCAATAAAAAATAAGTGTTGTATTTGTATAAATGAAGCGTGTAAGTTTTAACCCAATTTGCTTGTTTGCTTATGTTTTACCATGTTCTGTTCGGCTTCTGCGGAAAAGAAAAGACCCAGAGCGTTATTCCCGTCCTGAGTCAACCCATAATTATTATGATTGTGTGGAACTGTAGTTAGCGTCATGACTGACTAGACACATTTTCTCAATTACTTCCGTTCAACTGGGAGCCCATCGAAGCCATTTGTTCATAATTTCCTTTGTTGTTCAATATTTTAATGTGTATATGATGTATTGATGATATAAAAGTATCGGTAGAGTTTGTTTTGTTCGACAGTTTCACTTTTAAAAGGGCCGGATCCAAACTAATCTTTTGGTAACACGTTGTATGTACCTCACAAACGGCTTACTAAATGGTAACTGTTCTAATTTTTCTACTAATATCTCGAGTCCATTTTGTTTCTATCTATAAGCACATGCGTTTTTCTAGATAAATCATTCCATCATTGTCAGGAAACGACCCAAAACCCACTGCATAATTTTAAAGTGTACATCTATCTATTTGGAGGGGGAAAAAAAACCTTTGAGGTACATAGTACATACCTAAATGATTTGTTCAAGTTGCTACATTCCAATGTTCTTGTTACATAGTACCATTTCTGAACTAATAAGATTCCACAAAAAGTACATAAATGATCGGAAAAAAAAAACAAATAGAAAATTGAATCACAAAAATATTCAAAAAAGAAACAGAGTTAATGGCTCAACTCTCTCCTCTAGGAATGTCAATGGGCCAAAGTGGCCCATGATCCAGCGGGCCAAGATAGGTTGGCCCACGGATCAGGCTATAGCCTGACAGATCACGGAGCCTAACCCACCACTTATTTTTTAAAACAACAACTTTCAAAATAATGTCGTTTTAAAACAAACGCCGGTCCCACTTGTGATCAGGTCAACCTAGACCAAAAGAAGGCCCAGTCGAGCCGGACGAGTCGAGCTGATTTTGCCATTCTTATTCTCCTCTCCAAGAGGTATATATCTTGTCAATGTTGATTGAAATAAGATGTAAACAGGTTGACTTGGTTCTTCTAGGACACTCTTGTCATCTCATTCATAAAACAAACCAACGATATATATAAAAACTTCGGGTTATCCATCAAAAATTTCCGTTAATTTCAAGATAAAAAAAATTTTCGGTGAAAGGATTAAACTGACAAATTTAGCACTATTAGAGGATTAGATATATTATTAGCTAAATTTCAAAGGATAAATTTGGAAACTATATATGGCCACCGAGTTGCTTAAGGTAAGAACTATCTAACTACGTAAATGTAGTTTTTTATTATTATTATAGGACCCACACCCACGAATCACGAATGATTAGAAGCGACGATAAATTTGTCCTGACTTAGCCTAGCTTCGGCTTGGGTTGACTCGGCCACGAGTCAAGATAGATTGGCCTGACTGGAAGGTGCAAAATGACATCGTGAGTGTGAGATCTGGATTACAGAGGAAATTTTGGTGAGCATTCTGAGTGTAATTCCTGTAATAGGACTGACTTTCACCGTCAAAAGTAGGATATTGGTGACCTTGATTTGGGAGAGGTTGTTGACTTTATGTGTCTACACACTTAGAAAGCCCATAAAGGGCGACCTTGGTGTAAACACTTGGACCTACTGCTAAAATGTCTTGCATCCATATCAGTTATTTCATTTTTTCCAAGGAATAGCTCAGTAGAAAGATGCAGCCTCTTAGATACACATGTGGTCTACAATCTTTTAAAGGGCAATAAGATAAACCTCTCAGCAATAATTCTGAAGTTTATGGAGGACAAGGGAAGTCGTAAGAATACAACTGGTAGTTTACCATTTAGGGTGCTTTTAACCAAGATTTTTGCTTATTATAAAGTGTTTTTTGACAATATAGATTGGTATGAAACTGTAAAGTTCCATTCTTGCATTCCCTACCAATACGGATACAAGCTGAAGGATAATGTATGGGTAGAGAAAAAAACTAAAAGAGCAGTGGAACTCTTGGGTCTTACCTTACAAAAATCAGCCCCTGCTACACTCCAAAACACCAATGATCTGATCTTTCAACAACTGAAAGAAATTCTTTCCAATCAAGATCAAAGGCGTGACTAGATAGACTGCGTGCAAAATCAAATTCTTAACATGCAAATTTTGCTTCGAAGTAAACCGAGAGCCCATGAAATCCAAATCAAGGAGTTTGCAAACATCCATACATCTTTGAAAATGAATGGAAGGTTACAGCCTCTAAGACTGCCGTCTTATTTATCTACAGTGTGTAAGAATGAGTTAAAGTCTCCCCCTAAACGCCATGGTACCGAAATCGTAGTTGGCAACTCCTCCAAATCATCCCATAAATTAGTACGAAGATGAGGCTTAGTACTAGCATATACTGCAGTGAAAAGAAAGGAAGTAGTTTCTGTGTATATCTGCATGTGGATGTATTGTCTATGATTACGAAGAATATTCACTTGAATGTTATCATCTTTTCATAAAATCCAAATACCACCAGCTAATCCCTGAGCTTCCACTCGATGAGAGCGTGGGAACCTAAGCTTTTTAACAGTTCTGGATGCAACTACTCCACTGATTCGAGGTTCCACTAACACCAAAATCTTTAAGTTGTAAGAAGAAACATAATGTTTAATAAACCGATGAAATTCTGGACTCAAAACCCCTTGACAATTTTATGTCATAAGATTCATCATTAAGAGAATAAATAATAAATAAGTAAATGACACAGTAGACAGCGGCAAGTTAAGTATCCATAGCAATCTCTCCCTCAGCGGAGATAGAATCATAGAAAGCATGATCATCATCTGAACCCATAGTAACCTCCTTACCCTTAAGTTTTCTTTTGAAGCAGACTCTTATTTTTGTGACCAGCGGCTACTTTGCAAGGAGTCTTTTTAATGGGAATGGAGGATTTCCCAGTAGATTTAATCTTACATGAATGGAATACATCAGGAGGTGTAGGAGTCCCCACCACTTCACCAACTGCATCACCACTTCATCAACCCGGGTAACCAAATTAAGGGATGTATCATCAGAAATTTCAACAACAGTATGAGGTTCCAGCATTCCTTTAAGAGGAATTAAAGTTGTGCGAGTGGCATTAGGGGCGAGACAATTAGTGGTTGCTGTATGTGAAGGTGCGTGGGCCTGAACAGAAAGTTTGATGTTGGAGAAGTCACCAGGTAATCTGTCGATGGTACTGGTTTGGGCTCTTGCCTTGAAGTGGGCTTGGTTAGGATAGACTGGTTTAAGTGTCGAACGATTTCTAACAGGCACCGTTTTTGGCTCCAAATCAGTAGCTGCAGATTTAAATAATAGAGAGAAACGAGACGCCTGTTTAAATCTATCACTATCCTTATGATTTTTAGGGATTGAATTGCCGGCCTCCCTCCTGAGATTGCGCCGAGAATTATTGCTAGCGTGAATCCAGGGACCAAGCGCATCGCCACCGTTAGAATCCTTTGGTGGTTGTTCCATCCCAACCATGGAAGTCTTTGCTTCTCCTCCACCACCAGTTTCCGTCGATGTTTGCTCCTGAGCATGGCGTGTTGGACAATAAAGACTGTTATGACCTATACGACCACAAATATAATAAATTTGAGGCAATCCCTCATAAGACATCTTCTGTTCAATGTTCTCAATCAAAATATGACCTTTAACAGGTTGGTCCCAATCAATATACTGCAACTCGAGCAAATTTTCCACGCTGCGATTTTGTTGTATTGATATCAATTTTGACAGTATGCCCAATCTTGTTGCCCATAGCACAGAGAATTTTCGGATGATACCAATTCACAGGAAGATCTGGGAACCGAACCCAGACAACCGCTCGTGTGATACGCTGTTCAGAAGCCCAAAATGCAGGACTCCAAGCTTAAACAATCAAATAATGACCCAAGATAGACCAGGGACCCTTTGTTAGCCCATGAAGATAATCTATCATGGTAGAGAATTGGACAAGGAAAAACTCATTGTCCATATCTATGTGTCCTAAAAGATTTTGCCCCTTTCTATATGATTCTCAATTGGTTGCACAGAGTTTGGTATCCAACATTACAGCCTAAAACTTTGAGAACCACCGATAGTTCTCAAGGCTTCAAAAGTCGTTGTTTAAAAGGTTCAGATAATTCAATGGTCACACCTTTCTCTTTCACAACCAAGTTTATATCGCCTTCTTCAAAATTCACATCTTCCATTCACATTCAGTCCACTTTCTCATCAATAGAATCAGTAGGTGAAGAAACCGCTGCACTGTAACTTTTCTTCCCTTATACCATGGGAGCATCCTGAATATCTTCCTTATCCTGTATCTTGACTCGTTTCGTTGTGCAATCCTCATCTACAGTTTGGAAATTTGCCCCATCGGCACCAGTAGGGTGGGAGAGGCTAGAGCTTTCGTTCATTGTTTTGTGAGAAGGTAGTAAGGGTAAATAACTATTACTTCTTCGTTTCGGACTTCTTAATTGTTAACAGCAAAACTTCCCTTTTTCTACTATTGCCATCTCATAAAATAGGCTTAATTTGAGAAGAGATGTATCTCACTCTCTCTCTCTCTCTATATATATACAAATAAATAAAATATGATATGCAGTGAGGCCTTTATAAAGAGATCTTATCAATGATTAGCATGAAACACAGGGTTTGCCATGCAAGAGTAATTTTAAATATAGAGTTTGAGTGCTTAAAATTAATATGAAAGTAATTTGTTCCTAATTAATATTGTTTCAACCCAACTTTTTACAATATATTTAATTAATTGACAACTCTTCGATATTGCTCTCATTCTCATTTTAAATAATAACTTTTTTAAATATTTATATTTTAAATATGAAAATATACTGATAAAAGTCATAAAACTTTCTATGGGAATGTTGCAATACTAAATATAAAAATTCTTTCACTATCTAATTATTAACTTTTAAATTATATTTGAAGACAGATTTTTAATGAAGCATAGAGAACTTATTTCTCTAAATGAAGTCAAGAAAAGTTATTGCTAATGATTTGAAAAAGACCGAGAAGATCTAAAGTTAAGTTTCTATTATGTATGTGAGGGTTAACCTAATATTTTAGAAAGGCCTCCTATATTAAGAAGATTCAACAAAATTAAATAAAATTTCTTTAGTTATACACTAATTACTCATATTATTAGTTGACACACCATTAATTAATCTTGTGGATGCACGTAACACGTTATTAAATGGCAGTTGCTCCTAGTTTTCTATTTAAAATTTAGTCCATTTGCCTGCTATTAGTACTTACAACATAATAAATATATCATATTGTTTCTCCGGAGAAAAGAAGAGACCAATGAGAAACATAAGAGATAAAACTAGTTGACAACGAGGAATGACCTAAATGGTGTAAACTTCTCATTTAAGGGTCTCCTTTATAAGGAAGTTTTGAGTTCGAGTCACGCAAAAAGAAAAGAAATGGGAAATTTTCTCTGTTGATGATCCTTTAGCTCCTTAGGCAAAACTCTTTGATCGGATTAATTACACCAGCGGCAGTGCGGTAGTTGACGTTACTAGGAAACCCGAGGACTGCTGGGAACTTAATACTGAGTAAGGCCAGCGATCAATCAACAGTTGACCAATCAAGTATGTGACGACTCCTTGTGCGCAAAAGTATACAGGCTACGTAGGAACCTGAGGGATCTTGAGGTTTCAGATTTACATCCTCTAGGGCTCTTAGGGTGAAGTCTTAGGAGCTTAAAATTAGTCCAACTAAGTTGAGATACCTAACGTGTAAAAAAAAAAGATAAAACAGGTCATATCCTTTATTGTTTTTCCTTGAAAGTCCAAATAAAAAACTGTACCTGGACACAATACTGGGACAAATAGACTAGCAGTAGTCTCATCGAATATTTATCTATTCAATTTTTATGAGTCTTATTTATTAAATAAATAGATGTTCATGAAATTATAGCAGCGGAACGTAATAATAAGTGTAAGGATTTCAGTTGACCACCTTACCTACCTGTCTATGGTCCCTTCTCTGGTCCCTTTCATCATGTCCTGTAACTACCGCATGTGTTGTTGTCGCCCACTTCCTCAACCTTCAGCCGCTGTGATGGACAGTAGGGTATGATGTATTGTGTTAAAAACACAACGTTGGTTGTGGTTCTCGGGTCCTATCTTCGCCAAGCATCTAGAGCACACCATCGAGCTTGCTTCAGGAAGAGGATAGAAACTCAAACCACTCAGAAATTACGAGGCTTCTCATCGGCAATGGCTGGAGGTATCTTTGATTACGCTTCCGTTATTTTTGTGCATGTATTTTTACGTGATTTTAATCATGTATTCATGCATGAAGTTGCTGTTTTATTATGGCATAAATTATCATTTGGTATCAGAGCCTCTTATGCCTCTGTCTTGCCGTATATACCAAGGAAACCTACTGATATGTTAAGCCTCTGTTTTACTCTATTTTCGTGGTTGGGTTAAACAACAAAAATGGATTTTGAGGTTGTTGAATTTTGCAACATTCGTGGACCTCCTGAAGACGTGAGAGTTTAGTTTGTGTTGTCTGGAGCACTCGACGTTGTCCAAAATTGCCTGAGGAAGGAGGGACAATGATGGACGTACGTGAAGGTTGCGTGGGTGACATTTCGGGAACGTTGCATGGTCGGTTCTGCTCCATCTCGTGCACATCGTCTGGCCGTCCTTGTTTCAATGCCCCGATTTGCGTCAAATTTAGAGCTCTCTATGCTCCAAACCAGTCGGAGCTCCGACTGGTTCAGCCAGGTCACGCCCGACCCGGCTGGAGGTTGAAGACGACTGCGCGATTTTCCTTTTTTTTTGAAATTTTATTAATATTAATTATGTTAATCTTAATAATTAATTGGGTTAATTAGGACCTAACCCATCAGGTTATGATTGTAATGATAAAATCATTTTGGGTATTACAAAATTAATATGTTGTGATAATATTAATTTTTATTATGTATGTTGATTTTTGTTTTATACATTATCATATGCATTTTATTTCTTGTTTGCACAAATTACATGTAAATTAAATGAAATATTCTGTACATTAATTTTGTATGTATAAATTTATGCGTATTATACATGCAAAGTACTTGAAATAATTTGTGCAATATTTTTGTATGTATAAATTTATGAGTATTATACATGCAAAATACTTGAAATAATTTGTGCATTATTTTGTATGTATAAATTTGTGAGTATTATATATGCAAAA
>JAOTJB010000209.1:36514075-36527194 GCA_027123815.1 Erythroxylum minutifolium | reverse complement strand
AAAATTTTTTATTTCATCATAATTAAAAATTTACAAATGCACTTAAAAAATATTGATACAATTATAAAATTATCAATAAATTATATATTTCTAATCATATTATACTGCAGGGATATTTTCATCATAGACACTATTTTTTTATTCTGTCCACTGCAATCTAACACATCTTTGTCCTCCAGACGAAGACAATTTTTTCGTTCTGTCCATCACAACCAAACAGCTTACTGTCTCCAAATTTTTGTTCCATTCCGTCTCTGCATATTGAAGACAACAACCAAACGCAACGTTAAGGTGTCTGGCAATGCCAACATCAAAACAAGGATTCAGTGGGAAGTAAACAAAAGGAAATTATATATATATATATTGGATTGGCATGGTTTGTGCATTGTTGTTGCACCATTTAGGAATAATGATGGACTAAAATTGTTACACTATATAGGACAAATTGCCTGTTAAATGAGACAAACCCCTGTTAAATCTGTAAAGGGCCTTTCATTGTCTGCTATGATTCGGGATCTTTCACAAAATCCAACTCTTGAGGTGGATTCTACTTTTTGTTCGATCATTAGGTTCTGGGTCTATTATTTATTGTCCGTATTTCCGGACTGATCTTATTTTTCTTTAGCTTTTTACAGTCTTAAAAGCAAAATTTACTTCCAGAATCTGTAGTCTATTCTTCTAATAACATTAATCTTCTTCCTTATTTTTCAGGCAGAACTAATTAAGGTACCTGAGTGCAATTACTCATCCAAATATCATTAAACTGGTTGGCCATTGTGAAACAACAGACAAGTTTTATCTTGTCTATCCACTAATGCAAAGTGGAAATGTGATGACTAAATTACCAGGTAATGCTAATATCATGCAAGACAATGAATAGATTAGCTTTTAAGTAAAATCACCTTGTTTGCCTTGTTCGTTGTTCTTATGTTGTTTTTGTTACTCATCTTAGCTAATGTGGAAGGACACTCATCTCATGACCTTTATGTATGTTGAATCTCTTTTCCTCTGCTAATTAAGAACTGCCACACCACTTTTGTTAACATTTCCAACAAACAGTCTTGTTAATTAGGATTTCGATTTTCTCTTCGTAATAAAAGTTGGCGCCTGATTTGAACAGAAAGAAAAAGTGTGCATATATTGAAAGTATCAAGTTAGCTTTGCTTAATCAAAATGTTAATTTGTTTTCAGTGAAAGTCATATTCTAAATCTATCCCATTTATTAGCGTATGATGACAATTAATGCTGTCTACCGATTTCATCGTAGACCTTTACTAGCGTACCACACTTAAAATCATCATTGGAGTAGCACGTGCGGTGGCGGAGCTACATGGGCAATCACCTCCACTTCTCTACCGTGATCTAAAGCCCCAAAATATTCTCTTGGATAAGGTCAAGGACACTTAGAAATACATCGAAGACAGGATTTAGATCATTAATTCAATATCTCCATCAACTCCTGCTTTACAGCTGATTGCATTTCCTCTCGATATTGAATCAGGTTTTCATGCCAAAACTCTCTGATTTTGATACTGTTATCCCAGAAGGAGAATACTTGAAGCTGGGTACTCTTAGTTACACTGACCTGCTCATTTTGACTAGTGGTAAGTTTCAAATTAGCACGTTCATGATACTTACAGCCATCAATTAGTGAGCTTTTCCTTAAAACCCACAGGAGAAGTTGGAACCAAACCAAATGATATCTACAGCTTGAGAGTGGTAATACTGCAAATGATTATGAAGGAGAAGCAGGTAAGATTGGCAGGAAGCAGTATGCCTGTGCACATCAGTGACTGGGTATCGAACAGCTACAACATCAAAGGAGATGCAGTACATGAGAAGCTGAAGAGAGTGGGATGCTCTATCGGAGTTGCCAAGGCCATAACAAAGCTTGGACTAGAATGTGTTAGTGACAACACATTGGAGCGACCAGCCATTACTGAAGTTCTTAAGAGGCTTACCAAGTTAGATGACCAATAATAAGTCAACAACAATCAGAGACTCACAATAAGGCTTGCAAAACTGTTCATCTAGATATCCATAAAGTATCCACAAGCTTCAGTTATACCCTTTTAGCTTAGGTTCGTTGTTAGTTGGATAAGTGGGTAGCGTTCTTGACTGCTCCTTTACACAAGCGTAGTTATTTATTTGGGCTATTCCCTCATGTTTTGCTGACTTGAGCAATATGTATTAAAAGTCCATGTGTTGGGTAGGGTCCTCAATACTTGTATATTTGGTAGTTTTAATACTTTGTATTTATTCAGAAGTAGAAAAATTCATAACAAGAGTTGTATTTTAAAAAAATGAAGCGTGTAAAGACATAATTGGACTCGATTTAATCGTTTGCTTCTATTTAATTTTTCTGTTGGTTTCTGTGAGAAAGACAATATGTTTACTCTAATGTCGAATCACCCATTTTGACCTGGTCACAAAGCTAAAAGAATGAATGATGCTTCTTATAATAATATAATTTATGAACAATAATAATATAATTTATGAACAATATGTTCTTAAAAAAATGATATTAGCGGAGAGAGTAATGAAGAGGAAATAACTTAAGAAAAAAAGCAATTTACTTGAGAAATGAACTCAACTATCCCTATCCCACGAAAGAATAAATCTTTTTATATGTACATCCAATCCATTCAGCAAGTGTTAGTCACCAACTATAAATAATAATCTGTAACTTTCCTTCCAATTGCAAGTGCAATTCCTAATTTATTTAATCTTGAAAACAATTAGGTAACATTATTAGGCACCACAATTCATAGTCAGCCTTTAGTACGTAACGTAACATGGACAGCTTTCAGAAAAAGTCTGCTTTTGATGTGCGTTTGACAGCCTTAAAGACGTTAGGAAATTAGCTTCAACAGACTTATGACTAAACACAATTTCCGAGTCACTACTGTTCAACTGGAAGCCCATTGATGAGGCCATTGGTCTCTACTTTTCATTTCTTGGCTACAATTTAAATGTTGATATAAATATAGGTCAGAAATTTTTTGTCTGGTGAACAGCTAAAGCTCAAACTCAGGATGCTAAACGAGCATGGAAACATGTAAAAACTAAAACAGAATCAGCTATACATGACCTAAAGTTCACTCTGGAAGTTTCAAAACGCAAAAATACTCATTACTAACACAAACTTTCAGCTAAACACTGATTGATTGAACCAGTTGGAACTATACACTGACTGATTGAGTAAACAGAACCTATATGTATTTAAAAGTGTTAATAGATCCCATCATTGATTCTGGCGTTTAATAGTCAACTAACTGCTATGATTATATCAATAGATTGCATTAAATCAAGGATCTCTTTTTTATTTAGTTTGAATCATTGCATATAAATACTTCTTTATACATTTGTTAATAAACACAAGTATAAAGAGCTTTTTTTCGTCTTTCTCTTCATCTATGGTTTTTTCTTGGTATCAAAGCTAGGTTTGCAAAAACAGGAGGTTAAAATTTCTTGAAGGCAGTTTCTGTTCACGCCATTTTGGGGTTTTTTCGATCCATATTGTGACCATTTGATACATACTAAATTGTTCTTCTCTTCGATACGATCATCCTAGGTGAAATCTCGTCCACAGAAACCACCTCACACATCCTCATGCACCACCGGAAGACACTATCTATTTATTGTCTAGAAAGCTTTTCTTTACCAAAGAAAAATATAAACCATTTAAGCCTCAGCATTGTAGTTTTCCTAGATGTTTAATAGTCACCCTTAAAGAATGAAAACTATATCATATGTGTGTGTGTGTGGGGTCGGGGGACAATATATTGGAAAACTATAACTCATTATATATTTAATTTGCTTATTAGCTTAGCTCTTGTTCAATACAAACTATATTAATGGGAGGACAGAATACAAAAGCTAAAAAAAATTAATGTTTAGATTAATTTTTACTTGTTATGTCAGAGTATAGGCTCTGCTAAACAAACAAAGACAGAAACCATTGAGATATCTGTAATGAAATTCCAATGCCATGCAACAAAAGGAAGGAAATTAACCCTTTCCTTAATACACCTTCAAATTTGGACTCAAATATAAATTGGGTTAAATACTGATTGATTGACTAAACAGAACATATATGTACTTGGAAGAAAAGTATACCAGATCTGGAAAGAGTGTTAGAATTAAACTGAACAAAGAGAAAAGAAGATAGACAGATCGGACAGATCTTATCTTCAGTTTGGCCATTGCTTGCCATCTAGCTATTGTCTCCGGGTCCCATTTTCCTCTATTGACTTGGCAAAAGTCATGGTCATTGACTAACCCTTTTGTTTGTCATGAGTCGGAAACTCTTAGGCGTCGAAGACAACAAAAGCCCACCGCAGTTGAGATAAAAGTGCGAGTACGTCCTTATTTTGAAGTGTATTTCGTGGTAGGAGAGCAAGGGCCACGTGTACAAATCAATATGTCAACATCTCAATGACCAGACCCACACAGACTCGTCCAAAAGATTATTAATTTATCCTAAAACATACAAGTTTCTTTTTCTATACGCCACTTTTTGAAACGTGAGGGCAAAATTACTTGCCAACACAAATTACAAAACATTGAAAAGTAAATATAGAGCAACTCACCTACCCTTTCTCCACATCCTGGAAACCAAATATAGAGCACTCACCTACTGTTTACTCTGCCCAATTCAAACTGGTCACGAACGATCAAATCTTTGTCGATCTTCCCAATTTCTTGCCTGCATGTTTCAGTATTGAGCAAATGATTCGTTTTCGATCAAGTTAAGAAATGTTGGGCTTTTGGAGTGTCAAACATCCGACAGAGGAAGGTAAGAAACCTCCACAACTCACCACCTTTTACATTTTCCGCAGCACCCCCTTTAACCTACTCTCCGCAAGCTCTCGACATCACTCATTTACATGTGAGTTAATCTATATCAAGCTGTTGCCCTGCAACCCAAAACTAATTACAAATATTATATCTGAAACCAAAACCTTACTCTAATGAGTTTTGAACGCTTTATATCTGTATATAGTTGCTCCTTGTGTCTCCTTATTATGTTGGATAACTTTTGTTTGTTAATTTCCAATATTTTCTCACCACAGCCACCGCAGTCACCACCACCTCTATGTACTTTTAACTCTTCCTGTTTCCGACAGTAAAGTCTCATATTATAAGAGACAGCATAGGACCTTTTCTGCACCACCCTTCTCATTTGTCGACTATCACCAAGAGCAACCACAGTCTGTTAGACCGAACTGTATACATCTCGAATCACCGTCTCATCGCCCATGGTTGCAATTAGTTAACGGTTGAATTATATGTAAGATATTTTGGTTTGTTAAATCATTTTGAGCAATCTTTGGTGATAAGCCGATCTGGGTGATTCTTAAATTATGTTTGTTGTCATCAGGCTGGTAACTATTTCAGTGAAATTGTTTCCTCTTTAACTTTAGTAGATTTCTGCATTCTGCCTGCGATATGTTTTCAAATGACCACATGTTTAAGGTTGCAACCTTCCAATTGAAATACGAATTCCAAGAAAATTATGAACTTTTATCTCTTGTGCTTTGTCTATCTAGCTCTTAACCTGGAATAGCTCTCAAATAAGCAACTGTAAAGGTTTAATAAATTGGGAAGATGGTGAATCAAGAATTTGATTGATTTCATTAACTGAATTGTACAAATTTTCCTTTTCTGTGATTTGGCATCCATCAAATTACACAAATGTACCTCATATGAATTAGCTTATATGGAATAAGTAGTTGCTTGGACTTACAGAATGACTTTTATTATCTGATAAACTAGGTTAACTCTTTGTTGCAGGTGCTGCAACTCCAATTCCTTTCACTTTTCAGGAACTGAACAAATATACAGATGGGTTTGATCCAAGTAACTTTCTTGGTCTTGGAGGATTTGGCATAGTTTATGGTGGCACCATCCATGGAAGGGAAGAAAAGAAATTCAATGGCATGCAAGTAGCTGTTAAAGTCTCCCGCAATGCCAAAAGCGTAATTAGAAATCAGTGGCAAGTAAGAAAAAGAAGATTTGCAACGTTATATATACAACACTGTTCAGAACTAACTGTTTAGTCTATGTGGGCACAAGGTCTTTCGTCCAACGGACAATTTTACAACATTGAGGACCAGTCTGCTTTTTGTTCCGTTATTCATCTGTCATTACGATGTGGGTCTGCCATAGGCTTTGGCTATTTCTGGGTTATTCTTATTTTTATCTATTTTCTTTATACAGTTTGGTCATATTCCTTATGGAAGGGTTATATGGGTGGCGAATAAGAGTGTTTTACAAGGAACATCTCAGAAACAGAACTTGGTTCCCGAATTTGTACTTCGTGTAATACTCATTATATTAAATCTTCTGTCCTGTTTTTTCAAAAAATCTTCTGTCCTGTTTTTTCAGGCTGAAACAAGGTATCTAAGTGTAATTAAGCATTCAACTATCATTAAACTGGTAGGCCACTGCGAAACAAGAGACAATTATTATCTTGTCTATCCACTGATGCAGAATGGAAGTGTCCTGAGCAAATTACAAGGTAATGCCTAATGTCATGCAATAACCTACTTCTCACTATCAATCATTTCCAATATCAGCTTTGACCAGAAAATGTATACATAAATTTAAGTTATCCGGTTAGCTTTACTATGTGAATGTTTAATCAAGTTATGTCCTTTCAGTCACAAGCATTTCTGATCATTTATTAGCTTATAATGACAATTAGTGTTCAAAATAGATCTTGACTGGAGAAGAACACTTGAGATCATCATTGGGGCAGCACGTGCAGTGAAGGAGCTTCATAGTCAATCACCTTCTCTCATCTACCGTGACCTAAAGCTTGAAAATCTTCTCCTGGATAAGGTCAAACGCACATTTACTAGCTAGCTAAGATACCTTAACTTAGATAATTATCTTTACATAGGAATCTGCCAAGTAATCCATTGAAGACAAGATTTACATCATTAATTCATCGCTTTCAATATCTCCATCAACCCCTTTACTGATTCCACTTGATACTAAACTAGGATTTTGTTCCAAAGCTCTCTGATTTCGGGACTGTTACACCAGAAGGTGAATATTTGAAGCTGGGTACTCGTGGATACACTGACCCGCTCATTCTAACCAATGGTAAATCATTCATGATTCTTATCTTATGCAAATATGGTTATCAATTAAAACTTTTTCTTAACCCACAGAAGAAGTTGGAACCAAACCAAATGATATCTACAGCTTGGGAGTGGTAATACTGCAAATGATTATGAAGAAGCCGCAAGTAAGTACTGCAGGACGCACTATGCCTGTGCACATCAGTGACTGGGCAAGGAGCAACTGCAGCATCAAAGAACATGTAGTACATGATAAATTGAAGAGAACGGGATGCTCTATCAGGGACGCTAAGGCCATAACAGAGCTTGGACTCGACTGTGTCAGCGACAAAACATTGGAGCGACCTACCATTGCTGAAGTTCTTGAGAGGCTAGGCAAGTTACATGGCGTAAACAATGAGAGTTTCTTATTCAGGTTTCTAAGAAGATTCGCCTAGATATCTTTACCTTGTTATAGCTTTTTGTTTTACTATTATTATATCTGCTTTTACTATCTTTTGAAATACTTTTGCAAAGGTTTACCGTTAACAAACCTATATAGTGTATAATTATAAGAAATGATTAAATCATCTGGTTTTCCACTTCAAAGAAAAACAATATATGGAGTTAGTGGATACAAGTCGTTCATGTTATTTTACGCCTACCTAGTTCTTTGTGATAGGGATGATAATACGAGCAAATCATGAAGTGATAAGGATAATCATAAGAAATCCCACAAATTATGGAGTGATAAGGTTGATTGTTACTTACAAAATTATCAAAGGAGATATCGTTGGTGACAAGAACTTTCAAAGAGTTTGTGGGTTTTGTGGAGTTGGTGGGTTTTAATTCTTATTATTTGTTATTCCTTTTTATTTTCTTTAACTTGAATACATTATGTTTCCTTCCCTCAATATAATTAAAAGGTTTTAAATTTTAGGCTAGACTAGTAGACCTTTTGTTCTTTTTTTTTCTTATTGTAGTGAAATTATTTCTTGTCTTTGCTATAGTTTTATCTTTCTATTGCTTGAGAACTATTGGATGAGGAAATTGGAAGCAATTTTTGGCGTGTCTATTGCAATTGTAAAAATATTTTATTTTTTAATTCATTAAAATTGCCGACTATGCACTACTATATCAATGGTGATCATATTGACAAAGCTAGTAAGAGATGCCACACATGCCTTTTGGAACTCCTTTATGGAAATCTGAAGTGGCAACTAAGGCGCCAACGAGGAGAATATTAGATAAAAATAACAAAATCGATATGGTTATTTGAGAAATCCATTATAGAACAAGAATTAACATTCTTCTATAACACTATAAGACCGCCACTTCGGCCAATTCTTTAATAACAAAACAATTTTCATAATGTATCTTCAGTTTAAATTTAAGAATTTTGTTTTTCACAATGTAAGTTTCAATAAGAAAAATGAAATGCATATGTTGGCATTAACAAGTTCATCAGTGAATGCTCAGCAATCTTCCACACTGTCAACTCCTTGTTAGGGAGGATTGAAGAATGACTCTTTTGGTGTGAGAGAGAGCAATGTGAGAGAGAGACCCTACCCTGACACTAAAAGGGTATTTCAGCCTTTTCTCCTTCTTTTCCCTCATCCCGCCTAAACTTCGTTCTTCTTTTGTACCTGACTTCTGATAGCTCTTCCTGGGAAACCGAAACTCTTTCCTTCCCCAGTTTCCATTACTTTCGGATGGAGACAACCAGCCACCTCGTCAGCTCAGAATTTCCAGCTTTACCCTCTCAAGCTCAATCCCTTTCTCCTTCCTTTACCGCTCCCCAACCCAACCCAACCTTGCACAAAAGCTGGAAACAGGTCATTGGAGGCCAAATTAACACCATCCTCTCCTATCTGCTACCTAAGGAACTTGATGGTAAATTTGTGGTCTGTCCAGAGATGGTAGTCTTAGAGGAAGGCGTCAGGAGTTGGGAGACGACGCTTGTAGGCTTCTTCTTCGACCATCGTCCCCCTTTCCCCCTTATTTACCGTTGGGCACAGAAGCAGTGGAAAGGGCAGAGCTTGCTTGATGTCTTATTATCAGAAGATCAGCTCATCTTATTTAAATTCTCCACAAAAAATGAAGCTCATAAAATCTTGGAGGAGTGCCCTTGGCATTATGGCAATCAACCACTCTTCCTGCAGCAGTGGCAACCAAGCCTTAACTTGGACAATATCAAGGTGCAAAATGTTCCCCTATGGATTAACTTCCAAAACGTCCCCCTTGAATATTGGACGACCTAGGGACTCAGTTCGCTAGCCAGCTTTGTTGGGAAACCGATTTGTTTCGATGAGCACACAGCTATGAAGAAACGAGTTGGCTATGTTCGTATATGCGTCAATGTGGAATTATCCAAGGAACTACCCACTGTCGTTCCCATCATGCGCCTGGGTGAAGACCATCAGTTGAGGGAGGATGAAGTTGCTATCTCATATCATTGGAGGCCCCCGATGCTAGCCAATGGCAAGCAATGGAAAGCCACTGGGAAACTTTTTAAAATTGGCTCATACCAGGAGCTAATGAACATAGAGCTATCAGGCCATGCAGTACAAACCACCTCTGAAATTGACCACCAGCCTGGGGAGGCAGCACCACTGGAATAATTTGATTCGCCAGTTCTGACACAAGAGCCAGACTACTCTATTGATCACCATTTACCTATAAATTGCGCTTCCCCATCTCTAGCCGAGGAAACTCACCAGCTACCCTTGACTACCCCCACTCAAAATAGCTTCGAGGACAACATTAATATTACCATGGAACCCGAAGTGGATGCCTCTCCCTTTAGCTCCTAAGGAAAATGGAACCCCTTTAACCCCTAAACCTAATCAGTCAGTAGAGAGAAGACGCTCCCAGCGGAGCAAGAAGAAAAACTCCAGATTCACCCATTGATGTCCATCATTGTTTGGAACGTAAAAGGATTAAACTGCCCAACAAAGCAAGCAGCTTTGCGAGATTTTGTCAAGAGAGAACAACCTCTCATTATTGGTCTTTTGGAAACAAAAATAAAGTCGGATAAGATCGACAAGTTGAAGCTACTCAGTCCTCCATGGCGTTTTTTATCTAACCGTTTTCACCATATTTTGGACAGAATCATTGTTTGCTACAATGAGGATGCTATTAGGGTAGATACCCTCCATGCCACATATCAGCTGATGAATCTTCAGGTTCTATTTTTGCAAAGAAATGTGACCACTCTCGTATCATTTATCTATGCTAGTAACTTTGGCTTTCAAAGGCCTATTCTGTGGAATGATCTATTAACACTCTCTCCTGGCATTACCTATTCTTGGTTGGTCTGTGGTGACTTCAACTCCACACTTTATAGCTCGGAAGCTCAAGGTAATTGCCATCTCAAAAATTTCTCACCAGAGTTCAAGGAGTGTGTTGATAAACTTGGAGTTGCGGACCTGAAACAAGTTGGATATCCATTCTCCTGGACAAACAAATAACAAGCCAGGTGGTTCATACAGAAGAAGCTAGACAGGGCTCTGGTTAATGCTCTTTGGTTATCACAATTTCCTGATAGCTTTACCAACTTCACCGAGCCCCTTTTTTCAGACCATACTCCTATTGTGATATCCAAATTATTCCAACCTGCCCCTCAATCCTCACCTTTTCGGTTCAATAATTTCCTAACTCGCGATCCTCAATTCCTTGATGTGTGTCGGAAGGGAGCTGAAGTAGAGGTGAGGGGAACAACGCAATTTCAGTGTGTCCATAAGCTTAAAGGTATTAAATTTTAGCTTAAGATCCTCAACTCTTCAAGATACCCGAACACTGCTGAGATGATACAAACCACCAGACAACATCTTATCACCATCCAACAAGAGTGTGCTTCCTCTCCTCTAGATCCTTACCTCCGTGTTAGGGAAAGTCAAGCCTTGCTTCAGTATATGAATGCTGTTCGTAATCATTCTTCTCTCCTCCAACAAAGGGCGCTGGTAAACTAGATTAAAGATGGAGATAAATGCACTAAAATTTTCTTCAATTCTGTTATGGCAAGAAGGAACCAAAACTGAATCCATCTTATCACCAAGGCAGATGGCAGTCAACTCCATGATCTTCAAGACATCCAGCATGAGGCTGTTCGGTACTACTCCCAACTACTTGGCACTTCCAGTTTAGCTCAAGTCTCTCTTACTGACCTCACTGGTATCATCTCTAAACAAATCTCCTTGGATGAAATAGTTTCCCTCACAAAACTAGTTGCTCTTAAAGAAATTGAAGAGGTGGCTTTTATGATGGAGGGTAGCAAAGCACCTGGACCTGATAGATTTAATGCTTATTTTTACCAAAAATCATGGGCAATTATGGGACCCCATATCACAAGAGCTGTTCAGGAGTTTTTCTCTTCTGGCCGCTTACTCAAAGAAATCAACAAATCCTTTCTTTGTCTAATTCCTAAATGCTCTAACCCTTCTGATTTTAGTGACTTTGGGCCTATTGCTTGCTCCAATGTTCTATACAAGATTATCTCAAAGATTTTGGCACAACGTCTGAAACAAAATCTCCCCTCCCACATTAGCGATTCTCAAAGTGCATTTATGCGTCATTGCCAAATTGGAGACAACATTCTCATTGTTCAAGAGCTCTTGAAGGGTTACACCACATAACACTCTAGGCCTAACTGCACAATTAAAATTGATTTCTGGAAGGCCTTTGATAGCATCAGCAGTTAAAATTGATTTCTGGGACTTTCTATGGGCTATGTTGGCTGCTCATGGCTTTCCGACCCAATTTATTGGATGGCTGAAGGAATGTATCACTACAGCTAGCTTCTCTGTGCTTATAAACGGTAGCCTCTCGGCTTATTTTCACGCCGCTAAAGGCTTACGACAGGGGGACCCCTTATTGCTGTATTTGTTCATTATGTGTATTAAGACCTTAAGCTCCCTTATTTGGAAGCAAATTGCAGCAAATCCCCACTTCAACTATCATTCAGGCACCAAAAAGGTCCACCTGACTCACCTTTCTTTTGCAGATGATCTCCTTCTCTTTTGTGGCGCGAAGCTCGACTCTATTCATACTCTCATGAGAGCCCTCGCTCAATTTTCTTCTTTGATGGGACTGGCAATTAACTTTCACAAAAGTCTATTCATCCTCTCCTGAGGGGCTCTCCATATGGAAAGCCCTATAGCCCAAGCCACTGGGATGTCCATGCAGAACCCCCCGCTGCACTATCTGGGCTTGCCCATTTCAACCAGGCGACTTTGTTACTCTGAATGTCTCCCTCTCATAGAGAAGATTCAGAAAAGACTCCACTCTTGGGTCAATCGATTTCTCTCATATGCAGGAAAGATGCAACTCCTTAAGTCAGTACTCAACTCCCTTCACATTTACTGGAGTTCACATGTCTTTATCGCTAAAGGTATTATCAAAACACTGGAGAGATTGTTCTGAAATTTTTTATGGCATTAACTCAATGGAACAACCTGTGGAAATGCAAAGGTAAAATGGAAAGATATCTGCACCCCAAAAGAGAAAAGCGGCTTAGGGCTCACCTCCCTGAAGCTCACAAACCGTGCCCTAATTTTGAAAAGATTATGGTGGATACTGGATAACAAACAATTTATTTGGCTTCGTTGGCTCCACTCTTACTTTCTCAAGGGCAAACATATTTTGGAACTAACGGTTAGCCCTTCTCACTCATACTTCTTGAATCAACTCATACAGATTTCACACACTATCCGACCTGATGTGACTTGCAAAATTGGAGACGGGGCTCGGATCTCTTTTTGGTTTGATAATTGGACAGGAGATGGTGCTCTTCATAATCAACACTCTACCACCAGCCTAATATCCGTTCCTCTTTCTTCATTGATGAATTCTTTTATCCGGGGTCACTCCTGGGACTTTCCTGCCTACTTACAACATCTCCAACCACCATACCCCCCTCCACTTGCCCGGATGCGTTCCTTTGAAAAAATCGCCCCATTCACCAATTGACGACAAAGAGCATTATTCAGCTCCTTCGTGAGCGACTACCTCAAGTAGAATGGAGCACAGTTATTTGGCATAGATACCTCCC
>JAOTJB010000209.1:36455042-36467278 GCA_027123815.1 Erythroxylum minutifolium | reverse complement strand
TTATATTAAACTCTTTGTGCTTTAGAAAGTGATATCACTCTGTTAATAAAGACTGTTAAATCTTTCATACATTTCTAGTTAAGAGCCTGTAGAGGCTAGCAAAATATTACTGCTGTAGAAGGTTGAAGAACCTTGAAAAATATACACTTGTGAGCTTAAGGAGGCTCGTCAAATTACTACTTGGCTTTTATAGTGAAATACTCAAGTTGGATACTTAGTGATTAGATGTCGGCTTTGTCATAAGGTGAACTAGCATAAATCTACTATGCCATTTTCTCCCTCTTCCTAATTTTTAAATTTTCTCATTATAAGTTTATGTTTTCAAGAGGCTCCTTCATTTTTACTATAGGCTCCTATCGTTTTTCTATTGCAAGAGGTTCCTTTCGTTTTTGAACATTAACAGGCTCCTATCGATTAATAGGCTCCTATTGTCTTTAATCACTAGCAGACTCTTATTAATTAGCAGGCTCCTTTTCTTTTGAGAACTAACAGGCTCCTTTCTATTAAAAGGATCTTTTTTAACATCAACAGGATCCTTTCGAAAGTTGATTGGACCTTTCTATTTATAGACTTATTTTTGTTTAGCAGGATCTTATCAATTTAAATGTACCTTGAATTTTTTTTACACAATTCACTCCCCTTTTACAAGTGTTTGCTTTATCATTTACCATATTAATTATAATTATTTTTTGCATTTTAAATCCATATTATTGTAGATAATATTTAGATTTTTTATTATTAATTTGTTATAATTTAAAGCATTGTATATGAAAAGTAAAAGATCATTAAATTATACCAACAAAAAGAATATTCTTCATATATAAGATTTTAATTACAACCTTAACAATTATTATAGACAAAATAATAAATACGAAGACCAATTTACAAATTATAAATGCTGAGAACAAAATACAATATGGTTGGGGTGACTAGCTAGGTTTGTTCATATTGATGAGAGCAACTTCATACCTCAACCATCATACCCCTGATCTAAAAATGAAGTAACAGTGGAGTTTTAAGTTCTTAGTGGTTGGTGACAGTGAAGACAAAAAAAAAGTACATCCTCTAATTATCTAAAGTTTAAAGGAATATGACCAATTTGGAAGACGGGTGGAGGTGTTGCATAACCAAGCTTGAATTGCTGAAATTGATAAATTATTATTTTGTGCTAATTTTGGATAAAAATCTCTTTAATGTGTTGAAATTCTTATTTAAAATTAATGAAATTTTTTCTTAATTGTTCTTAGATGATTTTTAATACATGGGAGATGAATTTGAATAAAAAAGATGCAAGGAAAGAAAAGGAAATTCAAATTCCCAGCAGGTAGAAAAGTTTTTGACTAAGCGTGGGCACGTGCAAAGGAAAAGTTAATCAGTAGAATCTGATTTGAAGGCAAATTCAATAGACTTAGGATTCTAATTATTTTGGGGAATCAAGTTGTTTTCCTTATGTGGGGATTTGCTACTTGATTTTATGGCGAAGTGTATCTGATAAAGATAACGATAAGAGGGAAGAAAAAGACCCTTCTAGGGAGATCATCTTTCATGTTTTGTTTTGATTGTTTTTGATTTTGCTAGAAGTTTTCGTATTTTTCTGGAAAAGTGAAGAGATGGAGACCATATGTTTCGCTATGTTTCTTTTAGGTTTTACTTCTGTCATGAGTAGCTAAATCTTTCTTCTTAGTTGAAGGGAACCAACGTTATCATCTAGTAATGTGTAAGATTTCTTAATAAAGTTTGCTTTATTGATGAATATTAAATTTCTTCCGTATTGCTTTTTATTATTGAATTGATTGATCTCTAGGGTGTGCAATTAGGAATTGATTGATTTAATTTACAGCTAGATTAGTAGGATTTGACGTTCAATTTTGCTAATCCAAAGTGGCAATTAGGATTTTCATCTTTATGTTAGGGATCGGAAATTTTTATGAAAGATACTTATCTAGATTAAATACATATTATATGTGTATTGTTTCGCTAATTGGTTCTTTTGGTTCTTAAAGCTATTAATTAATCAAACTTAAGATCGTATCTAACATCGCATCTAAGTTGTTGATTAATAAGAGTATTTAGAATACATATTTTTATTTATCTAGTCCTAAGAAAGAACATCACTCAATCAGTATTTGTTAATGAACTTAATTTTATATCAATGATTCATACTAGTTTGATAACGAAGGTAACCCGAATCCAAAGTTTGTTCATCAATTTTTTAGATATGATTATTTTCGCTTATTTCCAATTTTTGTCATTTTTAATTTCTTAAAATCACATTAATTTAACCCCCTAATTTGTTTTAGTTTTTAACTTGTGAACCACTTACTAATAGATTCCTTGTGGGAACAATCTCAACTCTTCACTAACTATATATTTCATTATTAGAGTTAGTTTAATTTGGTTGCAAACGACATCATTACTAAATTTTGGTGCCCTTGCTGGAAAATTCTTGACAATATATGTATGTTACACTAGTAGACAAGACAACATAGTTTCTATTTGATTTATAGATAGAAAAGACAACCAAGAAGTTACAGAAACAAACAAAACAGTGACAATAAGTGCAGAAGAAGGAAAAGATGGTTGCAAATTGTACCCTTTATGAACTGGTTGCCCCTACAGATGCTTAGCAACCCCATTGCATCAATTTTATGAATTTAGGGGATAACAATTCTTTTGGATTGAAGTCAGAGCTTATTCATTTATTGCCAATTTTTTGAGGTCTACCGAGACAGGATCCTTACAAGCATTTAAAGGAATTTGATATGGTATGTATGGGTATGTAGCCTACGAATGTGACTGAGGAGCAAATCAAACTAAGAGCCTTTCTATTTTCTCTCAAAGATGGTGCTTAAGATTGGTTGTATTATTCTGCTGGTGAAAATGTGCAAACATGGGCTGAAATAAAGAGACTCTTCTTTGAAAAATATTTTCTAGCATTAAGAGTTGCCAATATTAGAAAAAAAATTTGTAGCATTGGACAGCACATGTGAGACACTATATGAATATTAAGAAAGATTCAAGAAGCTTTGTGCTAGTTGCCCTCATTACCAAATAAACGATCAACTGTTGATTCAATACTTCTACGAAGGTCTTTTGGTTATAGACGGGAGTATGATTGATGCTGTAAGTGGTGGAGCTTTAGTTGCCAAAACACCAGCAGTTGCAAGAGATTTGATAGCTAATATGGCTTCTAATACATAATAATTTGGGATACATTCTGGTCATAATTCAAAGCAAGTAAATGAGGTGAATGTGTCAGCGTTGGAGAAGAGATTAGATGATCTTACATCTTTGGTGCGACAAACTCGCAGTTACAAAGAAAGAAGAAGTAAGTGCATGTGGAATATGTTTAATGTTGGGACACTCCGCTGATGCATGTCAAATTTTGTAGGAAGAAAGTGCAAAACAAGTCAATGAAGAGGGGGGATTTGTTGGCAAAATCAAAGGAAATATGACCCATTCCCAAATAGCTATAATTCGGGTTGGTGTGACCATCTAAATTTGAATTATAGGAACTCTCAAGGATAACAAGCTACTGCAAATTTCTAGCAATATAGGCAACCTTATGTTCCTAGACAACATTAACAATTGGCTCCTAATTCTAAAGGTAAGTCTTCTTTGCAAGATATAGTTAAATCTTTGGCCACTAACACCATGGCATTTTAGCAAGATGCTCAAGCTAGTATTTAAAAGCTTGAAAATCAATTGAGCTAAATGGCAATAGCCATCAATCAATTGGAGGCACAAAGTTCTGGAAAGTTTCTTGCTCAAACATAAATCAATCCTAAGCAAAGTGCCAAAGCTGTCATGTTGTGGTGTGGTAAGGAATTGAAGGAACCTTCTCTAAAAATATCCGAGAGAGAAATTGAAGAAGAAGTAAGAAAGGAGGTGTCTAACCAACTAGAAAAGTCACATTCAGATATACAGAAATTTTTTATATACCCCCCTTTTCCTATTCGATTCACCAAAGCAAAGAAAGAGGATCAAGAGAAAGAAATCTGGGAGACTTTCAGAAAAGTCCAGTTAAATATTCCTTTAAACAAATTCCTCTTTATGGTGAATTTCTTAAGGAACTTTACACTTCAAATGGAAATTGAAATTTAATGAGAAAGTGAAATTAGGAGAGAATGTTTTAGCCATACTGTAAGAGAAAAAGTTACCACCTAAATGTCAAGAACCCGGTATGTTCACTATTCTGTGTAAAATTGTTGATTTGAGAATTGAAACAGCTATATTAGATTTAGGTGCATCAATAAATGTCATGCCTTATAATGTTTACAAGTCTTTAAACATGGGTCCTCTCAAAGAAACTAATTCGGTGATTCAATTAGCAGATCATTCAAATGCTTATCCACAGAGCATGCTACAAGATATCTTAGTTCAAGTGGGTGAAACACTTTTTCCAGCTGATTTTTACATTTTGCAAATCGGGAATGATGATGTATCTTATTCAACTCCAATTTTATGTGAAAGGGCGTTCTTGAAAACAACTAGAACAAAAATTGATGTTTATAATGGATCATTGACTATAAAATTTGATGGTGAATTAATTAAATTCAATATATACATTTCCATGAAATTTTTGCATGATGAACAACGCGTTGTTTCTATTTTTTTTATTGACACTTGAGTGTAGCAAAATTCATCATTTAATAGAAAAGATGGACTTGAGACAATTTTAGAGATTGGAGATGCATTACAGTGGCAATCAATTACAACATTGGTACCCAACAACAAACTTGATGTTCTATTTTGCCATTTGGAGAAAACCAAGAAGTTAAGAAGTTGGTGAAGCAATTATCTTTTGTGAAGTTGTCTCGAAACAGCTCCAAACTGCTGCCTTTCTTGATCAACCACCCACATTGAAGTTGAAGAGTTTGCTTAACCATGTTAAATATATATTTTTGGGTGAGCAAGATACGTTAGCTATTATTATCTCAAATAAACTCACTCTTTTGTAGGAAAATCAATTGATTCAGGTGTTAAGAAAACACAAAGAAGCCTTCGAATGGACAGTGGTTGATTTAAAAGGAATTACTCCACCATTTGTATGCACTGAATATTGATGGAAGATGAAGCCAAGGAGGTAAGACAACCCCAACGTCATTTAAATCTAGTATGATGGAAGTGGTGAAAAAGGAAATCTTAAAGCTTCTTGATGTTGGAATTATTTATTCCATTTCAAATATAAATTAGGTAAGTCCAGTCCAGGTAGTTCCAAAGAAAATTGGGGTAACTATAATAGAAATTAATGATGGTAAGTTGATACCCACTTGGGTTCAAAATGGGTAGAGAGCTTGCATAAATTATAGGAAGCTAAATTTAGTTACTAGAAAAGATCATTTTCCACTTCCATTTATTGATCAAATTCTTGAAAGACTTGTAGGTAAATCTTACTATCATTATCTAGATGGTTATTCAGGTTATCACCAGATTTTGGTTGCTCCAAAGGACTAAAAGAAAACAACTTTCACATGTCAATTTGGCACCTTTGCCTACTGAAGAATGCCATTTGAGTTGTGTAACGCACCAGTGACATTTCAAAGGTGTATGGTATGTATTTTCTTTAATATTGTGGAGAATTGTATAGAAGTTTTCATGGATGACTTTACGGTTTATGGAGAATTGTTTGAAATATGCATTATCAACCTTGAGAAAGTGCTTAAATGTTGCATTGAGACCAATATGGTTTTAAATCATGAAAAATGTCATTTTATTATTGATCAAGGCATAATTTAGGGTCATACAGTCTCTTCTAAGGTAATTAAGGTTGATAAGGCTAAGATAGATGTTATCAGATCTTTACCTTACCCCACGACTATGCAGGAAGTTCATTCTTTTCTTGGTCATGTAGGATTTTATTGACAATTTATGAAAGATTTTTCCAAGATTGCACAACCCATGTGTAGACTACTCCAAAAAGACATGAAATTTGATTTTGATGAGCCATGCAAGATTACATTTGATGAACTAAAGGAATAACTCACTACAAACCGAATAATTCAGCCACCAAAGTGGGACATTCCCTTCAAATTAATATACGATGCCTCAAATTATGCAGTTGGAGTAGTTTTGGGTCAAAAAGTGGAAAAAGTACCTCATGTCATTTACTATGCCTCCATAACACTTAACGATGCTCAGAAGAATTATTCCACAACCAAGAAAGAATTTTTGGCTGTATTTTTTAGTTGGAAAAATTTTGGTCTTACCTATGGGATACGTGGTTGATCATTTATTTAGACCATGCAGCTTTAAAATATTTAGTGACTAAGAAAGAAGCAAAACCAAGGTTGATTTGGTGTATCTTATTCCTACAAGAATATGAGTTAGAAATATGCAACAAGAAGAGATCTGAAAATTTGGTGGCTAATCATCTCAGCTGGATCACTCCAACTAATGCACTTGATGTTCTCCAACATGAATTTCTAGATGAAAGTCTCTTTGCAATTCAATAGGTAATTCTATGGTATGCTAACATAGTAAATTTCTTGGTAACTAAGTTCTTACTTAGTGATTTATTTGGAGCTGAAAAGGATATAATTAAAAGAGAGGCAAAATATTACATACGGGATGAACCTTATCTTTGAAAATTTTATATTGATTAAATCATTAGAAGATGTGTTGCAGATAATGAAATTCCTTGTATATTAGATTTTTTTCCATTAATCTGCTTATGGGGGAAACTTTGGCCCCAAATGAATAGCTCCTAAAATTCTTGAATGTGTTTTATTTTGGCCCAAATTATTTTATGATACTTACATGTTTTATAAGTCTTGTGATTGTTGCTAAAAAACAGGTAGTCTAGGATGAAGAGATCAAATGCCACATATAAATATCCTGGTATGTGAAATTTTTGATATATGAGGAATTCATCTTATGGATCCTTTTCCTTTATCTTTGGGTAGGACTTATATCATTTTAGCCCTGGATTATGTGTCAAAGTGTATAGAAGCGAAAGCTACTCATATAGATGATGCTATATAGTCAAATTTATCAAATATAACATTTGTGTCAGGTATGGAATACCTCGAGCCATGATTAGTGACATAGGAACTCATTTCTGCAATAAAATTGTTAAAACATTGATGAAGAAACATGATGTCTCACATCGTATTTTGATTGGATACCATCCACAGACGAGTGGACAAGCTGAAGTCTCCAACCCAGAAATTAAATTAATTTTGAAAAAAATGGTGAATCTGAAAAAAAAGATTGGAGCTTATGTTTGGATGATGCATTGTGGGTGTATCAAACTGCTTACAAAACTCCAATAGGCACGTCGCTGTATAGGTTCGTTTTCAGTAAACCTTGTCATTTACCTATGGAAATAGATCAAAGAGTCTACTGGGCTGTGAAGCAGTTAAACATGGATTTGGTAGAGGCTAGTAAGAATAGGAAGTTACAATTGTAAGGTTAGAAGAGATCCTTAAAAAGGCTTATGAAAATACGAAAATGTATAAGGAAAAAACTAAAGCTTTTCATGAAAAAATAACTTTTTGGAAGTAATTTTAGTAGGAAAAAAAGTTATTCTTTATCATTCAAAGCTTAAGTCATTTCTAGGAAAATTATGATCTCGCTAGCTCTGACCATTTATTTTTACTAACATATTTTCTCATGGTGCGGTAGAAATTCAAAGTTTAGACACTTCTAAGGTGTTAATGAACACGGCCTGAAACCATATTATGAGAATTCTCCAGTCGAGAATATGGAAGAGATAGAGTTGGTAGCCCCATTCTATCTCTAATTAGGTAAGTTGGTGAACACATCCAACTAACGACTTAAAAGAAGCGCATTTGGCACCCCAAAAATTTTATGCTCAATTTATATATATTTTTCAGTATTTCTCAATTTTTTAAATTTGTTTTGTTTTAGCTGAAAATTTGATTCCATTCCCTTTAGTATTTTCACTAGTTAATATTTTCAATTCTAGTTTAATTATTAATTTTTTCCCTTTATCACTACCCACTATCATTTTACTGCCCAACCTATTTTCACCTTTACACTTTCATTCATCTCTCCCTCTTGCCTTCACTTACACAACATTTCACTCACCCACTACCAAATTAGTCAACACCCACATCTTTCCAACGCAAACCACAATCTTTTACCTTTCTTCCCACCGTAACTAACCCATTTTCCAGTCTAAAATTCTATTGCTTTTGTGCTTTCTTTTTTATGTTTTAGGACTGCAAAATCACAAAGATTGGCACCATACCATGCAAGAAGAGTGATTCACCTATCCAAACATTGGTGACCACCTGACCTCCATCGAACACCACAGATGCAACACCGACTCCATCAATTCCTCTGATGTCCGAACCAACACAAGGCCCTATAACTAGGAATCACGCTCGGAAGGGTAAGCAAATTGAAAGGAGAAGCTAATGGAACTCATGAAGTGGGGCTTTCACTTCCTTGCAACTTCCAGAGGACAACCAAAGATTTCAATAATTAAGCCAATGAAAAATCTACCCCTATAAGTATGTTCTAACCTACAGTCTTGAAGCTTTACAAATTCATAATTCTTTTGATCAATTGGTTGGACAAATTTGTTGGAATGCGTTTGTTAAATTTAACTGTCCGTGTTACTTTCTTCAAAAAAAAAAAATTAACTGTCCTGCATATATTGAATTAACAAGAGAATATTATAGCACCTTTCAATTTAATTCTCATGAGGAATTCAACTTGTTTACTGAAGGAATTGTTGAATTTAGACTTATGGGAAAGGAATTTGCGTTATCTGTTGCTGAATTTAACGTGGATATGGGTTTTATATCTACTGCTGATGTTAAAAATGAATCATTTGTAAGTTCCCATTGTGATTATCATAGTGATTTTTATGCATTTGAATTGTGGACTCAATGGTCTATCAACCCTCAACCATATAATGCCAGAGCATCTAAGAGTTCATATTTAAAAAAATCCTATTTTCAAAATCATACATTGACTCTTAGCGTACAAATTTTTAGGGCATCAGGATTTTGTGCGTACACTTTCTAAGGCTGAATTTTATTTCTTGTGCTATATGGACAACCAAATTCCTGTAAATTTAGGTTTTTAGTTTCCGACGTATTTTCAATCTGTGTTAAACCTATACAATGGCCAACACATAATTAGGATGCACTGGCAGTGGATCAACTGATACAATGGCATTAGTCTAAGTTTCTTGAGACTCAGATCTAGGTGGGACTATCTCCTTAAGGGGAGTAGTAGGGATGATGAACTCCACCTTCTCCCTTGTACTAGCTTGATCATCTGTATAAGGAGAAGACAACACAAAATCTTCCCTAGAAGAAAATATAACGTCTTTATGAAAGGTAACATCACGATTATGATAAATCTTACGATATTTAGGATCAGGACAATAAACATGATAATCTTTAACTCCTTCCTCATAACCTAAGAAGACACATTTAACAACACAGGGCTCTAACTTTCCCTGATTAATATGAGTATAAATTGGACCCCTAAAAGCACGAAGATTAGAATAATCAACAGGGTTACTTGAACAAACTTCTTCTGGGATATGGGAAATGATTGATAAGATAGCATACAGTAGTATCCATCTTAACCCAAAACTTACGTCCTAACTTAGTATGAGAAAGCATGCATTAAACTTTCTTCAATAAAGTCATGTTCATATGCTTAGCAACTCCGTTTTGTCGAGGTTTACCAACCAAATTATGGTGTATAGCAATGCCTTCCTTCATGTATGGGTCGTCAAAAGCATCTTTGCAGAACTCAAGACTATTGTCAGTTCTTAACCATTTAATTTTCTTACCTGTTTAGTTCTTGATCAGGGTTTTCCACTCCTTAAAAGTGGAAAGAACTTCATTCTTCTTATTTAGGAAAAACACCCAAACCTTATGGGAGTAATCATCGATAATGGTCAACAAATACCTTCTACCACCTCACGAAGCAATGCGAGAGAGACTCTATAGATCATAATGAATATAATCCAAAGTACCTTTTGTCTTGTGAATCCCCATGGAAGAGAAACTCACTTTAATCTATTTACCAAAGAAATAATGTTCGTAAAACTCCATATTACCTGAACTCTAGCTTAATAGACCCCTCTTGCACAAGATTTGTATACCTTTGACAATATTAAAATTCTATTTGGTCACCTTAGAATCTAGAACTCCCTTGTACCTGAAAATCAACGTTGCAATTTTGATGAGTTTGTGAACTCGGTGAGTGAACCATCATCGATGTGCTCACTCCTGTTAGAACTCAAAGTATATAACCAATTTCAAAAAGTTTAACACATTGATCTAGTATCAAATCCCACATCACATTTTGTCATATTTCATCAAGTACAAGTACAGCATATATGCAAACATTTCATAACTCTATTCCAGAACAATCCATTAATTCATCTCAATCATTCATATGATATATGTAAAGATGTGCATATGCAAATGCACATGTGACTTCATTTTTATTTTACTTTCTTGTGACTGAGCATCTATTTACTGTCCCGTATTTGTTGTGGATACCAGGCTTATTTCATTTACTGTCCCGTATCTGTTATGAATATCAGGCTCATTATTAACTGAGCCTATGGCTCTTTATGCACAACTCTTGAGTGTAAAGCTCTTTTCATATTGGTCACTCCAGTCATAACTCCTTTATCTGATCATGCATATCAACGTAATTGAATGCATCAATTCACATAATATGTTATCAATACTTTCTATTCAATGTGTTTATGTCATTTCTCACTTTCTTGGGACCTGAATCTGGCATTCAACATTCAGTTGAGTAAACATTCTATATTACATATAACATTTAAAAACACTTCTATATACAGTCCCAAGTATCAAACTCCTCAGACCAATAGTTTTTGGAATCATAGCATCATATAAGTAACCATTTAATAACTGAAAGTTAAAATTTTTTTTAATCATAGTGAGAAACATCTAGGTTAACTTATAGTACGATCTAGATAAGCTATTGACTTAACGATCCGGCAATGTTTAGATGCTGGTGAACGATTTGTGCATTTAAAGTCATGTAATACATATATAGTTCATATATTACTAAGTTGTTTAATTAAGCGAATATTCAATCATGCACATGTATATGTGTCATGTTTAATGTATGCTCAATTGTCTTTCCAAGTACATATCCTTATTTACAAATCTTGACCATTCAAACATAATAACTTGTGTTTAACTAGTTGCAATTAGGTTTATACCTTAAGTAAACTTAGTTACTCTAAATTCATCATTCATACATTTACTAACCTTTTTCTAGCAATATATTCACACAATTTATTCCCAATTCTCATTCATTTATAACTAATACATATTAATCATATCCTTTGGATCGTATTTGCATTCATAAGAACACATTTATACCTTTAACAACTCATAATTTCCAAATTTAAACACATTGATATTAAGACAATCCATTCCTTAAGTTATAGCATCAATTAACAACATAAACTATTAAACCCTTAACCAAATAATCAAGCAACTATCTAAGTTCATTTCAAGCCCCAATCAAATCCAAATGCACCAAAGTAAAGTGACTTATCCTCATGCGGTTAAACAATTACATAAAATAGAAAATTTTTATTTCAAAGCATTGTCCACGATCATGGGGGATCTTCCCACGATCATGGGATGAGTGCCTCAAAGTGCACTATCCAATTTCCCTTAATTTTTCAGATTCAAATACCTTTATACCAAATTCAAAACATCTTCATATTAGTGCATTAATTATATCCCAATTATACCTTAATTATACTTTAATTCCTCACCAACTTCATCTCCAATTCTAACTCAAAATCGTTTCATTGGCAGCTTATAAACTATTTATCTTTCAGGCATAGAAAAACCAAACAAAAACTTTAATTCACTTAATCTCATCATATATATAGTCCTAGTTTTTTTTTTCCAAATTCAAGAACACTTCACTAGCACCTTCCTTTAGCATAAATTCACCTTCATTTAAACTTCAATCTCATTCTAAATCATCCATATAACAACCTATAACCTAAGGTTTTCATGCATAAAACACAAAACAGAAAAGTATCCAATTCATATATCATTTTCCAGCACTTTTCATCATCAACATTACATGCAATCTGTAGTGCCCCCTTACCGCAGGGTACATACTGGGACGCCCGAAGGTCATTCCAGTATATATATCCTACGATAAGGGTGAGCCACGTTCGATCGCTACAGTCACTTCACAAGGCATCATATCATTTCTCACTTATAAAGCAT
>JAOTJB010000209.1:36415879-36429519 GCA_027123815.1 Erythroxylum minutifolium | reverse complement strand
CATTATATTTAATAAAAATATTATTATTCATTAATTAAAAATATAACTATTCATTAATTAAAATATTAATTAATTAAAATATTGTTATTCATTAATTAAAATATTATAATTAATTAATTAAAATATAATTATTAATTAATTAAAATATTGTAATTAATTACAATATAATTAATTAAATTATTATGATTATTTAATTACATTACATTACATTTAATTAAATTATGTTTTGTTTTAGGATTTGAAGGGAGGGCATTTCTGACATTTCACCTATGTCTTTTGGTTCTGTCTCCGTCTCTGCATTTTTGTACCACAGTCATGAAAGTCACAAAAAATTACTGTCCCTGTCTCTGGAGTCGGGACAAAATTAGGTGGAGACAGCAAGCAAACAGGTTGAGGGGCAGGATTTTTATGTCCCTGTTATCTGTCTCCACCCATGAAGACATGAACCAAACACTGCGTAAAAGAAGGCTTAAAGTAAAATTGTCCATCCAATTGACAATGGAATTTCTTTCATGATAGGTATGTAGACATTTTAGTTATCAATTTCTGTAGAGTAGCATTTTGAGTTTGGAAATCATGGTCTAGTTGTATACGAATGATCCTCCTTAAGAATATAACTTGTAGTGGTAAAATAAATGTTCCGAAAACGTTTACATAATATTATGGTTTTTTCAATGTTTCAAACTTTTTCCAAGTTTGACATTCTCTTCAATATTTTTTTATTTTCCATTGTCGTCATCCTCATTAATGCACTTTACCATACATAAACAACATTTTCATATTCAATTCTAAAATTTTGCTATCTTCCATAACATCCGATTAAAATATTATTTATGTGGATTTATCAAATATAATATTAAAACTAATTATAATCAAGCCCGATTAATTCAGTGGTAATTGGAATTCTAAAATCCAAGTATTTATGTGAATTTACCAAATATAATATTAAAACTAATTATAATCAAGGCCGATTAATTCGGTAGCAATTGGAATTAGCTCAATATCAATTTCAAATTCAATATATTCCTTCTCTTACTAACAGTCTTGCAGATACACTCACTCGAGAATGGAAGCCACTATCATTAGCCTAAAGGATTCATTAACCCAAAAAGAGATATAATTATTAGAGCTATAACAACAAGTGGGAGTACTCACTAAAGAAATTAACCAGCTACGATCTGCCATCCAACTGTTAGAAAACAAATTACACAAACCACCATAACCATTCAACCTATCACTCCACAATAGATAACTCAAACAGTCACTTCTCCTACTATCCAACCTAGTCCTGCTACACCTATCTTAGCCTAAAAGAAAGAAGACCATAAAGAAAACAAAACCTATGTCATTTTCAATGGACCCATGGTAGGCCTATATGATGAATGGCATAAAGCCTCTATACACATCACAGGAAAACCATCCATTATCCACAAAGCTTATACTACAAAAGATGACGCCGAAAAAGCTTTAGCTGAATTCAAAAATTCCATATTAAAACCCTAATACAAACAAATCTTAGAAACCATCCAGTGAGTCCAAAATGAAACAACTAGGAAAGCCCATTAATATAGACCGAATCAATGCTATACCAACCAAGGCTCTCAAAGAGGAAATGAAAAATATAACTCCAGATATTTTCTATGATTGCTTTCAAGCATTAAATGAATGGACAGAAGCCCAGAAGCAGTTATAGTATTATCCGTAGAATAGAGGACGTTATAGACCAAAAGTCATCATCTTCCCTAAAGCAGAACCTTTAAACACTTATCAATTCTTCCAAAGTGGATTGATAGACACTATTTACCTCACCAATTTACATAGCCTAGCAGAATTTTCTGTTGGTTTTATTCAAGCAGTTAAAAGTTACAAGGATTGATTTGCTAAAGACAGAGAAGTTTTTCTCAAAATATTTAGCACTTACCCAATATTTACCAAAGCAGACAATTTCAAAGACTCTATAATCCAAATTCCACATATAGCTTATGTCCAAATAGGAATAAGCAATGGTATGTATCTACCCATTGATGAACCACCTAAGCATGAAGTTTCATGGGATATAATCAACCATTTCAACCTCAATTGTATTGAAGGCATTTATAATCAGTGTTTAAAAATTAATGCAAGGACTCAATTTAATCATGACTTCTACCTATCGAAGCCCAATAGTTACCAAGTCTCTCAAACTCATCAAACAAATGGAAGCAGAATTCTCACACACAGCTGGGATATTTGAAGAATTATCTCCAGATTGGAAACATTCAACATGCAAGCAACTACAAAATTATCCAACACATAACTGTGCCCAGTGCCCTTCATCATCAACCATCAAAGACGACAGCAGCTCAAACGACGAAGTCGTTATTGAAGAATAAAGCAAACATCTTTTCATTTTTATCATAATGTAATTATTAAGGTTGATGGACGACACATGGCCAACCAACTACCTTTACTTTTCTTTTTAAATTTGCTTTTACCTTTACTTTTTGCTTTACTTTTACTTTTACCCCTACTTTACTTCACCAGCTGTCTCGTTTTAGCTTTTTCGTCTTTTCTTCTTTTCTTCTCTATATAATGTAACCTCAGGCTTCGGCCTAAACATGAAATAAAAATGCTCTTAAATTTCTTCCTATAACCTCTCTCTCCCAAACACAGCCTGCAGATTGGCGATTAAACAGAAACGAGTTATACAGGTATGATCTTTATGGCTATTGTTTCATCACTTAGTATTCAAATATTACTTAGTTTTTATTATATCCAACCTTTTTTATTCATGTTAGCTATCATTTTTACATCTTTAGATCCCCGCGATTTTATTGATTTTCTTCAAGCATGTTGGACTCATAGCTTTAGATCTATTCTTCGAACTTATATACTTAATAAATATCTACTTCATAACTAATGTCTATTTGTACTACCTGTTGTTCTATTCATTTATGTATTATACATACTCAAAAGAAAATAAAACTTAGTCAAAAATGCATTAGAGAATTTATTCATACTTTTAATTTTCTCCTTTCAATTAATGCTGCTGAATCTACTCAAAAAACATTTCAAAATATTATTATAAAGTTCATTAGTGACTACTTGAAAATCTTTTACAGGTTCTAATGCATTTAAAAATTCAATAGTGTTTTTTATTTTTCTTTTGAGTATGTATAATACATAAATGAATAGAACGACAGGTGGTACAAATAGACATTAGTTATTAAGTAGATATTTATCAAGTAGATAAGTTTGAAGAATAGATCTAAAGCTATGAGTCTAACATGCTTGAAGACAATCAATAAAATCGCAGGGATCTAAAGATGTAAAACTGATAATTAACATGAATAAAAAATGTTGGATATAATAAAAACTAAGTAATATTTGAATAATAAGTGATGAAATAATAGCCATAAAGATCATAACTGTATAACTCATTTCTGTTTAATCTCCAATCTACAGATTGTGTTTGGGAGAGAGAGATTACAGGAAGAAATTATATATAAATCAACAAAAACAAGATGATCAATCTGAAACTAGTCAAATTAAAGAAAAACGAAAACGGGAAAACCAAAATAAATACAATTGGAATTCTAAACCTCTAGAAACAGAAGAATTAAATCGATTTGGGTACTATCGAAAAGATAATCTCTTTTTTGGTTAATGAATCCTTTAGGCAGATGATAGAGGCTTCCATTCTCGAGTGAGTGTATCTGCAAGACTGTTAGCAATAGAAGGAATATATTGAATTTTTACATTGGTCAATTCTAATAGGAGTTTCATGTATTATTTTTCCAAAATAAATAATGTTGTTTTGATCTATAATATTTTTAAAAAGGTTAGAATTAATATTTACAATCAAGAATTATAAACCTTATATAATACCTTAGCAGAGCATCACAGAATCTTTCATCCAAATTACAGAAGAAATTAGTCAAGAAAATATATTAGATCCAGACTTTTTAGATTTAACCAAATCCACTGGAACATTCCATACAAATACCTTATTATCAAATGAAAAACAAAAACACATAGCTAAAACTAATTTAAATCTTAAAGTAGGAAAAGATATTAATTCTAACCTTTTTAAAAATATTATAAATCGAAACAACATTATTTATTTTGGAAAAATAATACATGAAACTCCTATCAGAATTGACTAATGTAACGGACATATTCGTATTAATTTAATAGATCAAGAACAAATTTATAAACAATTACAAAAAATCCCAGAAAAAAAGAAAATCGGATGTATACATCTTTCTACTATTCAAATATTATTAAAATTCACATTTCAAGAAGGAATTGACTCACCAATACGAATGGCTATTATTGATGAAAGAATGAATAATTTAAATGATCAAATAATTGGAATCATGAATGGAAATTTCGCTTTTGGAAAAATAATATTTACTTTCATCATTTTATTATTCTTTTGGTTGTCTCTAAGGATGTACTACTTTGCATAAATAAGAGTTATTTTTCCATACTAAGATTGGAGTAACAATTAACTATGTAATTGAATGGTACCAATTAATTTGTCTAGGCCAAGAAAACAAAAAATTTAGACATACCGGACTTTGTTGTCCCCAAAATTGGTTCTATTGACCAAATTAAATGTGAAATTTGTCTCAGTTTTTGGACATAAATCAATCCACTGCGGAACAACTTTCAGCAAAGAAATGAATGGAACTTCATCATCTCTTGTTTGCAACAGGCACATCCTCAGCGAACCAGACCCATTTTCATGTAAATAGATTCCATCTACGTTGGAACTCCGGTTGTAAGGTGTTAACAGTATTGGGAAACTAGGTTGAGATATGATCCCGATCGTAGTGGAATAATTACGAATTTTTTTTGTAACCTTTGATTTCCTAAAACTCAAGATCTCTTAATTTTATAAAATGATTAACATAAATCAAAATAAAGCGGAAACTTAATTCGTATCTTATTTCGAAACTTGATCTTTTCTTGTAGTATCCTTCAAACTATTTCTGAAACCGATCTATCTCAACCACTATAGCCGCACAAATATTTGGCCTCTAACGTTATCCATAGAATGAGTTGAGAGAACTTTGTAATTCTTACAGAAATAATTAAGCAAGAAGTGCTAGCTTCATAAAGCTTAAGCTTATTTATAATAGGTTCTAGACGTTTTAGTTATTTAATTGAAATTAAATTCTAATTTCAATTAAACTTTAATTAGAATTACAAATAATTCTAATTAAATACCGATTATTGCCAGATAAAATTCAATATCTCATATTGATTTTTATTTATTAAATATCTCATATTTTATTATAAAGTTTCTTAAATTTTACATTCAAGTCCAACTTGATTAAATTAACTTTGCTCTCTTCAATCTATTCTATATGTGAAACCTATTAGGTTCTTAAATATGTTGGCAATAATTATAAATTATAATTCTAATTATGAATTAGAATTATATAAATTAAAACTCTTTTTAATTCATCTTTAATTCTCCAATTAAACAATTTATAATCATAGATCAAAATTGACGTCTAGAAATGCATCATGACTACCTAAATATTTAGGAATGTCAAAATAGTTTTGGCTCACCTTTCTATGCATGATTTTTCGTATAATTCAATCATTCATCATACAATTTTCTAATTAGGCATAGAGCATGAAATTAATGTCTACTCTATTTTGAGTCCAATCATATTAGTTCTCTATCGATTCAATTAATGACATTTATAAACTATTACAAAATGTTATTTTACCTTGGCCAAGGATTTCCGAAATTAGTACTAATTGAGAACAACGGAATATTCTCTCTAATTACTTGAGGGTGATAATTCATATTTTGATCACTCAACTATCTCCATATAGTTCATGCTATATCCAAAAACTATCGATTAAATGACTCATGATTAAATAGATTATAAGTAGTATGAAAATATAGCAATCCTTATATAAGATAACTTTGGTGGTCTCAAATTGAAGGATCACTTGTACAATCATTATCATGAGAATTTCATAGACATACAACTAATGTTCTAAATGGAATTTTCTTGTCGAGTATGTTCAATGAACTTGTTGTTCTTTAACAAATATCTACACATTTGTTTAAATATCTCTATATTTTAGCCTATGAGAGATCGACTACTTCTTTCATAAGGAAAAACATAACGTGTGCTAGTCTTTTTGCGTTCTATTAATGTCTAATCTTAATAGAACAATGATTGGGAAAAAATTAGGGATAATACATAAATGCAATATAAATCTCATAATTATAATCTCATTATAATTTCATTTACAATGTACAATTATCTTATGGACTTTATTATATACATCTAAACATATACAAGATAAAAAATTTCTTTAAATAATTGTCATTAAACTATAACTAAAGTGATTGACTATAAAGCACAAACCAACATGCAGTTGACCATAATGAGAGAATCGTAATTGCCGAAGAAGAACCCAGTTCGGATTATGTATTGCTTGGTTTGCTTGTACACGGGTAATGTGTAACAATTTTGGTTCATCCGATTTGGGAAGAATCTGAGCGTGTTGCTCCGTTGGGTCGACGCCTGCCTGAGTGAAGTCTGCATCTATGGTCCAGCTCAACCGAGTGAGTTGACTTCCACAGTCGATGCTCAACCCTCCCGCTGTATCTAAGTAAAGAAAGAAGCATTTCGAAGGTTCTTATTTCATGTCCGTTAATAAATGATCTAAAAGAGAAGGAAAAGTCATGAACTTGTACCCTGAGACGAAGCTTTCTCCAATTCAAAAATGACGCCAATCAACAGTATCCACAAAATGTCCTTCATTGGAAGACAAGTAAATAAAATGGGTGGGAGGTAGAGACCAGAGAACTGATGTTGTAAACAAATGAAGAAGTCTTTTGGGTTATGGTGAATCAAACGAAGGGCGGAGCGTAATAAAAACAAGTGTAATCTTTGTAATCTCCAAAGGAGACTAATTGTTTTGTGCATGGAGCAGTTGCTCAATTTTCTCGCAAGGGTTGTTCGCATTTCTATCGACACTGTCGCCTTTGACCAGTTACAAAAGACGTCAGAAGAAGAATCATTTTAGCGTTGATCTCATAAACACGATCTTGTAAGAAGAAGAATCATTTCAGCGTTGATCGGTGTATCTATATGAAGGTTAGTGGGAGCAAGTTCATTATATTAGTCCTATATGTTAACGATATCCTTCTTGCTGCGATTAATGTTGTTTTGTTACATGATGTAAAGAATTTTCTTTCTAATAATTTCGTAGATGAAAGATATGGGTGAGGCATCCTATGCGATTGGAATAGAACTATTCCGTGATAAATCACAAGGATTATTAAGATTGTCTCAGAAAGGTTATATCAAGAAAATATTAGAAAGATTTAAACTGGAAAAGTGCTCCATAGTGATAGTTCCAATTTAAAAAGGGGAAAATTTTAGTCAAATGCAATGTCCACAAAATGATTTGGAACGCAACTAAATGGAGTCTATTCCTTATGCATCAGTAGTTAGGAGCTTAATGTATACTCAAATATGCACTAAGCCAGATATCAGTTTTGCTATTGAAATGTTAGGATGATATCAAAGCAATCCTGGAATGAACCACTGGAAAACTGCAAAGAAAGTCTTTAGATATTTACAAGGCACCAAGCACTACATGCTCACATATAGAAAATCAACCCATCTCGAAATGATAGGTTACTCAGATTCAAACTATGCCGGTTGTGTAGATTCATGAAAATCTACATTCGATTATATGTTCCTATTAGCTGGAGGAGCAATTTCGTGAAAAAGTGAAAAACAGTCCGTCATTGCTACTTGCACTATAGAGGCTGAATTTGTGGCGTGCTTTGAGGCTATGATTCATAGATTATGGTTGCGGAACTTTATCTTAGGTCTTGGTCTTATCAACAGTATTGCTAGACCATTAAGAATTTATTGTGATAATTCCGTAGCTATTTTCTTCTTTAAGAATGACAAGTATTCAAAGGGTGCGAAACATATGGATTTGAAGTAATTGTCTGTAAAAGAAGAAGTGCAAAATCATAAAGTGTCAATTAGGCATATTGGTACAACTCTAATGATCGTGGATCCGTTAACGAAAGACTTACCACCCAAAACATTTATTGGTCATGTTGAACGAATGGGCCTTATAAATAAGTCTTTGTTAGCATAGTATTCAGACGTGTATATATACATATTATTGTCTTGCTCACATTGTTATGACACTTGTGAATTCAATTACAGTCATATGTTTTTGCTCACTTATTAGTTATCCATATTATGTTGTATACAATAATAATTATTTATGAGATAACAATTACCGAATGACCCACCTAAAGTTTTATAAATTAAGTTGATTAGGTGATACATGGAAGGAATCATGTTGTATAACTTGTGACCGCCATGATCCCATCATCTTAATTCATTTATGGATGATTTGGTCGATTCAATGTATTGTGTGCACTTAAAGTTTTATTGTTGAATCACCAAGTCATAATATGGGCCAAGTGAGAGATTGTTAGAATATTTAAATGGCCCATGTGACTTACAGTTTGAGTCCCATTTAAAGAACCCAAGATGATGATTATTGGGTATTAAATATAGGGATCTCAAATGGGTCAATGACCCCTTTCCCTCTCTCTTTTAAAATGAACCAACCTGATGGCTGGTAAAAGATATATATATATATATATATATATAAAAGTTTTAGAAACTTATGAAAGGTAATCTTAACCATCGAAGAAACACATTAAGAGAAGAAAGAAGAGAGGGAATAAATCCTTGTCAAGAACGTTGCTAAACTATGGAGACATGTTTGCCTTTATTAATGTTCGATCCATGAATGTCTATCAGATGATCGTTAGAACACCCAACCCAATTAGCATTAGATTAAGCAGTGATGGTTAAGGCTGAAGGTTTGGTTAAATGTAGACCATGGGATGGGGGAATGCATTTAATTTTGTCTAGTGAACATCAATGGTACAATGTAAGAATTGGGAAACTTTGTTAACAACAAATTGGATATATGATCGAGTTAGACAAAGGTATTGAATTGCTCCAATGTAGTACAGTATTTGGTAGAATTAGAGAGAGGAAGGCCATAATTTTTGGAAAGTAGTAGAGAGGAGGTAATGGGTGTGGAGACAGGTTTGAAAGATTCAAGGTGCGTACGGTGAAGGAGGTCATAAATGTATTTGATTGAACACCTACAAGTTACTAAGTCATCCTTCTTTCATCCAAATAAATGTTTATTTCATAAACAAAGCTACTTAGAAGTTTACCTCTATAATCATCAATTCAATAAGCTTTATATCCTAGAATGTAAAAAGGTAATAGCATCCATCATGGGTTAGTAGTAATAAGACTGGATAGTACTGAATGCTATACATAAATTATACCACCATCTAACCATTGTCATGTTCATATTATAAGCCACTTTTTTAGATTGTAAGACATTATAGATTGAAAGCTAAGCTCTAAGAGTTGTTTATAGTGCAAAAAAGTTACACACCTATCTTCTTCTTTTTCTCACATTTGGTGTAATATTTCTTTCTTTTTGGGTAAGAATACCACCTTCAACATCCCTACTATTATCTTGACCAATGTACAAGAAACTGTCACTAACAATTTTGTAGTTCAATCTTTGTCTTCTATTTTTCTTATGCTCATACTCTTCAAGCAAAGTCTCCACCATTTGCTATTTCACATCATGACTTACTTTCTTACAAGGCTTCACATCACTTTTGATCTTCGGTAAATGGTTCTTTAATCTTATGATTCACACACCTTCAAATGTTTGTTACAATATAAACAAATGGTATATTTTTTAATTTCAAGAACCAATCTACTATGAGCCTAAACTAAATTCTTTAATCTTCCTCAATTGGCTGAATTATCAAAAGTACTTAAACTTCCTTCATTTATTTGTAAAAATAAAGACATATATCAAATTTAACTTAATAACTTCATATCAAAATGAAGTTATGTAAAATAACAGGAAGAAATAGAGAAACAATTTTTTCTCAACAATCATAGGGTACAGATGTGCAAGTGAACTTTATGAACTTATATAAATGATTCCTTAAGAAATTTGATGCGTAAGCATATGCTATCTAAAAAACTCTCATGTTTCATTATTACATAAACTCCCAACTATGTGTCTGTAACCTATTTTGTGTAAGTCTAATTCAACCATAAAGTCATAACTATAACTCTTTTTGTAAGATTACATAATTCAACCACAAAGTTATAACTTTAACTCAATTTGTATGATTACGTAATTCAACCATAAATTCACAACTATAACCTATTCTGTATGATTACATAATTCAAACATAAACTCAATTCTGTATGATTACAACTATAACTCATTTTGTATAATTATATAATTCAATCATAAACTCAATTTTATGATTATACAATTCAACCATAAAGTCATAACTATAACTCATTTTGTATGATTACATAATTTAATTATAAACACAAATATAATGTATTTCGTATTATTTCATAATTCAACTATAAATTTACAATTATAACCCGTTTTGTGTGATTAAATAACTCAAATATAAACTCATAACTATAACTCATTTTGTATAATTACATAAGTCAACCACAAATTCATAATTATATCCCATTTTATATGGTGACATAGTTTAACTATAAATTATTCCATTTTGTATTATTACACAATTTAATTTATAAACCATTTTGTGTGAGCTACTTTATGACAATATATAACCTAATTTGTTCACAAAATAATTTTACTCTTTCATTCACTAATTCTTCACTATGATTTTATCACTAATTTTGATCTTTTGTTCACTAATTCTTCACTTTTATTCCATAGTAGGAAAATATTTCAGACACTAAATTTATTTAACGTATATAAAAAGTAGAAGAGACAACATAATATTTCTTTTAAATTAGAGAACACAATGTTTCATTTAGTGAAGCAATATTTCAAAATTAGATCTAATTCCAATTCCAAAATAGCATTAACTCAAGTTCACTCCATAAGTCCATAGTCCTCAAATCCCAGAAACACATAGTACTATACTAGACTTAGTGAAAGTGTGAGACAACTTTCACAAATCACAAGTCATCACAAACAACATTCACACATAAGTCAACAAACTTAACCCAAACAACATTGTCACAACAATGCAACACAATTACATAACCCACAGTTGCCATTTGGCAACCTTGAGGCAACTGGGATGGCAAAAGATGAAGGTGGAGGATGATGAAGAAGGATGAAGGTGGAGGAACACAAAGAGCTACGTTGTACATGTTACATGTAGAGGACCAAGGTGGAGGATTGAGGAGAACAAAGATCTGTGTGCACCGATGTGGGGCTGGGTGATGAACTATGTGCCTGTGTAGACTATGGAGGACAAATGTAGACTATGGAGGATGGTTGTGAGCCTGTGCAATGAGTTGTGTGCCTATGTAGACTGCGAAGGTTGAGATAGTGCCAGTGATAGGCATTAAGCATATTGTAGAATGTAGACTAGACCAAAGAGTAGAGATAGAGAGTAAGCAGCAACAAACAACAGAGGTGGCGAAAAATATTAGGTCAAGAGAGACTTTGGATTGCATTATGGGCATTTACCCATTTAAGGTCCTTTTTTTACAAATTGGTCCTTTAATTTTCTAAAATCACTGAAACCAATTGGTACTCGACTGGCATTTTGCATACCAACTAGGACCTAAAGCATGTATAGTACTGTGATATTAGTACTAATTTCTATTATAAATAGACTTAACCTCCAAGAAGCTAACACTTCTCGCCAAACTCTTTCTGCAATAGTTTCATATTTCTTTTAACATGTTTTAGGAGGTGCTTGGTTAGTTGGTATGGGAAGAAAGGAATGGGTAAGGAATTGAAAAAGATGGTTGGTCATATAATATGATTTAATGAACATTATTTTTTATCACCTTTTAAGGTAATATTCCACAACCCCAATATAGTGAGGAATGAAAAACATGTCAATTTTCATTCTCCATTATATTCATTATAATTCCTATTATCATTCCCCCAAGTGAACAAGCACACCCTTATAGATACCGTTAGAGGTCGGACACTTGTGTGAAAAATGAGCTAACTTCAAAAATTGTTCGAGAAAAACAACAAAAAAGTATCAAACTTTGAAATAAAATATGAATTATGATTCATGTTTTATTATATTTTATATGTTAATTATGTTATCGAATTTAAGTGATTTTGGAAGGTTCAAGGCCTGACTGGGCCTGAGACTGCCCAACTCAAATTATTAATTTTTTAAAAATGACAAACTAATGCCATTTTGTCTTTACATGTCAAGCCTTGGTCTTGGCGGTCGAGAAAATCAAGCTCGAGGTTAGGTCCGAAGCTCAGTTAACCCAGGCTTAGTCTATTGACTTCGAGCCAGGCCAGTTCCGTGCCCTTTTGCCATCCCTAGATTTTAGCTTTCAAAAATCAAAGCGAAAAAATATTGTATTTATTTCACTTTGCATGGAATCGAATCCCTCCTTAATTTTTCAAGAATCAAAATCCACCCAAGTTTATTAACAAATTTATTATTATGAGGCTTATTCTTTTGAGATTATGGTTTTTCATGTATTTCTGAAAACATGTTTATAGGTTATTGAATTTTAGCTCGACCGGAGGCATGAAATCTAAGGCATATTGTCAACCAATATTATGGATTTTGTACCATATCAGCTGAAAAATTGTACGAAACTTGGTTCAAAAGTACCGGTCATCAGTACTGCTGATTTCGCGTGATACCGACCTATACAATAAATTTTTAAAAATTGGGAGACTATTTGGAAAAAAACACTTAATCCACACACCCTACCCCGACTATTTGCGTCTGGTACCCTCTCTCTCTCTTGGTTTCCTCTTCGATAGTGACTCTCCTCTCCCTCTCCGATGACTATCCTCGTCGACCACACTTGCCATCGCACCATGCATCTCCACATATTCGAACACACATGTTGCAGGAGAAAGCAGGTAGTGAGAGAAAACAAAGTGACACATATAATAACACACATGTTGCAGGAGAAAGCAGACAGTGAGAGAAAACAAAGTGGGATGACTCAAGATAGTTACCTAATAAGAAAGAGAGATAAGGAACAAAGAAATAACACCTTTCTATTGTTGTAGGCGACCCATTTGAAAACTTGGAAGCTTAATTCTTTTGAGAGATGGAGGATGTATTGTAGTCACTAGGGATAGGAGAGGAGAAAATTAAGGGTCTGTTTGGTTAGAGGGTTAGTAATGAAACAAAATGGAACGTAACACACTTCTATCATTTAGTTGAGAGTTTCATAATGGAATAGAACATAATGGAATGTAAACGGAGGGTTTCATGTTACGTTCCATTCCATCCTAAACAATGAACATAAGAAACCTCTGATTTGGGGGTTTAGGATGAAACGTAAACTAATAAATGCACAATACCTAATATACCCTCAATAATTTTTCTTAATACTAATTAGTTCTTCTAACCATAACCCCCTTCTATATAATTAATAATATTTCTATATTATTTCTCCTTACCCTAATAATAATATTTTATATTATTAATAAAATTGTATATAATTAATAATAAAATAAAAAATTTAATAAAATTTTTATCAAAGAAAATAGAAAATATATAAAAATTATTCTTTAATTGTTTGTATATA
>JAOTJB010000209.1:36385716-36396279 GCA_027123815.1 Erythroxylum minutifolium | reverse complement strand
ACAATTTCCATTTCCAACAATCATAAAACATTTATAAAACAATTTCCATTTCCAACAATCCCCATTTCTAACAACCATAAAATATTCATGAAACAATTTCCATTTCAAACAATTCCCATTTTCAATAATCATAAAATATTCATAAAACAATTTCCATTTCTAACAATTTCTATTTCCAACAATTTCTATTTCTAACAATTTTATTTCCAACAATTACAAAACATTCATAACACTACAAGAAAATTATGAATTAGCGACGGAACTTTTCCGACGAAAAAAAACCATAGCTATTTACCGACAGAAAATGACAATCTGTCGGTAAATACGTTGTACTGTTTATATTTAGCGACAGAAATATATTACCGTCAGTAATAATGGAGGGAATGAATCTCGCGCAAAATCTCCGATGACATATATCGACAACACAACCTTTACCATCGGCAAAAATTATGGGAATGCTTCCTGCAATTTAATTGCTTCGAAAGTTTACCAACGGCACATATTCTGTCGGTAAGTTATGCTCAATTTCTGCTATTCATCGGCAGAATATTGTCCGTCGGTAAACTTATTTTAAGTTTACCGACGACATAAACATGACCGTCGGTAGTAGTTGCGTAAATTTTTCCCGCAATTAACTAGCTTCGGACATTTACCGATGGAATAGGTATTGTTGGTAAATATGGTTTAGCTTATGTTATATACCGACGTAATGTGTTCCGTCAGTATACATTAAATTAACTTTACCGACGAAAATTTGGTTCCGTCGCAAAATGTAACGACAACCAGAGGCGGTGAAATAATTAGGAAATTTAAATACCGACAGAATGTATATTCCGTCGGTAAATGTCAACTAGTTAATAAATAAAATGACATCGTTTGGTTCATCGTCTTTAAATTTGTTGGAGAAATTCAATTTATGAATAATTTTTATTATAATTATTTTAATAATGATTCTTATATGATTTATTATTATTCTTATTCTTATTATTATTAAATTTATTATTCATATTTATTTATTTATTTATTTATTATTATTATTATTATTATTATTTCCTTTTCAATATATTGTATCAATTATTGAAATGAAATTGTAATATTTCTACAAACTTCATCCAAATATTGATTTCAGGTTGAAATATGGCATTAAAAAGAAGACAAAATTTTCCGGGAGTAAGATTCAGACCACGATTCGGAGGTATTTACTATACAGGTGAAGGATTTCATGGTGTAGCAGCTAGAGATGATACACCTTTACCCCCTCCACCCCCTCCACCTACTACACTGGCAGATGAGGCTACACCATTCACCACTCCATCATTTACTACCCATACATCATCCACCACTCCTTCATCCGCATCAGGGGTAAATAATGCGGATGAAGGAGATGGCCGCCAGCCTAGAGCTGAGGGACCCAATGGACACAAATATATCACAATTGTCAATAATATGTAAGTGAAAATACGTGAACCATTATATGTTATAATTAAGTTATAGGTTTAAATTTTAAATATTGTATAAAATTATTTGTTTTTATATTAGATTTTTTCCATCTGGACCCTGTTCAAGAAACATGACGTCAAAATTTAAGGAGAAGATTGATCCTAAGGGCTATGCATGGAAGAATATCTCTCAGGCGACAGAGGAATTTTACTTTCACGAGTTTGAGGAACGACAGAAATTATTATTTCCTTTTTTAATTAACATTTTTAGACATTAATTTGATAAATATTACTACATCAAAAGTATTTATCGAATATTTTTCTTTTTATTACAGAAAGACTTTTTTTGGGATTCTTAATTTGACGAGATTATCTATAAAGTATGGGAGTCGAGAGCGCTTACACGTTATCGCGACTTTATTGGTGCGATACGTAGAGTGACTGTATGACCACCTTACATTTATGAAGAAATATAGAATCGTTGTCTACAGTATTGGACATCAACTGAGGCCATGTCTGTTTCACAACGTAATTCGGCCAACAGACGTGGAGGACCCAAGGGAGAGAGTCTTCCAGTACATACGGGAGGATCTATTATCCACTAAGAGCATGCACAGAGACTTGTAAGTATCTACAATTTACAGTGATATTCTCATCTCATTTTTTACTGTTTTTTAATTGAATTTGCTGTGTTAAAATTTGTATGTTATACTGGTGCCATATAAGGCTATGGTTTTAGTTTTGTTCTTTATTTAACAGGGGTAGATTTCATAAAAATACAGAAAACTTTGCCGAAATTTTTATAAAATATATTTAACTTATAATTAACATTTTATTCTTATGCAGGAAAAGTTTATGGGCATGAGGTCTACATCCCGTCAGCTATTTCTGCACATTCACACTAAGAAGCATAACGGTGTGACATTCGTCAACAATCATTGTAGAGAACTCAATGTACGTGAAATTTATGATTTAATATTAATAATGCTTAATAATTATCACTTACTAATTATAAACATTATTTTTTGATATGACCAAATACAACAAAGCATTGAATGACGATCTCAACAATCTGAATCTGTTGATGACACTGAAACGTATCTTGAAGCAGTGGGTGGTAGGGACCGTCGTGGGAGGATATTCGGCTTAGGTTCATTTGCGGACACTTGTTATTCGCAATCCTCCACGTCCAGTACAACATCATCTACAAGGCAGTCCACCGCCGGTCAAGTGGAAGTACTTGAGAGCACAGTGAAGACATTGTCGACTCAATTGCCACAGACGTTGGAACAGTTGCAACAGTCGATGGCACAACAATAATAGTCGATGCAATTCATCTCTCAGCTCCGTCAAGAGGTGGATGAGTTGAAGCGCAAGGGCCAACTAAAGCATCCACCACTCCAGATCAATAGTGTACTTTTGGTCATTTAGTTTGTATTACAAATACTTATTATTTACAATGTAATGTTTTTATTATCAATTAAGATATTTTAACTTTTAATCATTAATCAAAATTTCTATTTCCGCAAATTAAATGTATACTATAAATTTCTAATTATTAAAATTACGCATTAACCATAATTTAAATATAATGACAATATATATTACATATTTTAAAAAAAGTAAGTAACGCATTTACCGACGGAAAGAAACGTCCGTCGGTAAATACATGACAAATTACCGACGGTAAACGAGTACTTCCGTTGCTAAGATAGAAAGAATTACCGACGAAAATTCATTTCCGTCGGTTAAGCTTTTAGCAAATATATCAACGGTACGTTTGTTACCATCAGTAAATATGCCGACGGAATAACACAATCGTCGCTAAATTGTACCAACGGTCAGGCACAGAGCAAACCGTCGTTATGGTTATTGACGACAAGATAATATTCAGACACTAAATTTACCGACGGTAGGATATTTACCGCCGGTAAAGTTACTGGCGAAATATGTTTTGACCGTCAGTAAGTATTAGCTACGGTTGAATCTACGACGCTTTCATTTGTCGGTAAATTCTGTCGGTAATACATATTACAGACGGATTGTTGAAGTTTTTCGTCGGTAATTTCTGTCGCAAAATAAAAATTTTCTTATGGTGCATAATCCAATTCACCATTGTCTCTGGTAAATCTAGTGTAGCCAAACAAATTCTTAAAAAACCCCAGTCTACCGAGTCATGAGCTTTATAAAAATCAATCTTCAATATACAACCCTTAATATTCTTCCTAGACGAGTACTTTTTAAGGAGGTCCTGAACAAAGAGTATGTTATCTCCGATGCGTTTACCTGGGATAAAAGCTCCTTGGGTGAGGTAAACAGATTCAGCCAAGATGCTTTTCAATCAGCCTGCTAACAATTTCGCAATGGTTTTATAGGCCAAGTTACAACACAAAATTGGCCGGAAGTCTCCCAATGACACTGGATGGACCTTCTTCAGTATCAAATAAATAAAAGTACTATTAAGAGCCTTCAACATAGTAGAATTCTAAAAAAAATCGTGAATAGTCTCCACCACCAAAGAACCAGTAATACAACAGGTATGTTGAAAGAAACACCCCATAAAACCATCCAGACCCAGAGATTTGGATGGGTGCATATTGAAAATTGTTTCCCGTATAACGTGCTCCGAAAATGTGGCTATTAACTCTACCTTCATTTCATGTCTAATTGTTCCTTTCAGGATCTCCAAAAAATGCATCGAGGGAGTGTCCACCTGCGTAGATCCCAGAAGTTGCGAGAAGTATGAAGATGCAAGTTGCAACATCCCATGAAGCTCATACTGCATAATGCCACTACCATCCAACAAACCCACAATTCGGTTACAATTACATCTGGCTAAAATCGACACGTGAAAGAAGCTGGCATTAGCATCCCCCTCACAAAGCCACTTCACTCTCGCCTTCTGTCTTTGAATTGACCGCTAGAACATTAACTCCGTTTGGTAATCCCTTAAGAGAGCTGACTCAGTGAGTCTCCAATGCAGGTCATCCGGTTGAGCATAACAGTGCTCCTGTGCCTACTTCAATTGGTCTTTTAGCTGTAAGATATTCTGTTGCCGACTCCTGCAGAAATTTTTTAAAGCTAGTTTGACCTTGTTCAACTTGGACATAAGTTGGAATGCCTTATAGCCCCTAACCTCCAGTTGCCAACAAGTGGAAATGATATCCATAAACCCCTCTAGTTGTGTAACACCATCAAAGAAACGAAAGGGAGCTCGTCTCGTACTTAAGTCAGTCTTAACATGTATAAGCATAAAGCAATGATCAGAAGTCTAAGTTATCACCAAAATGCACTAATGATTGAGAAAAAACACTAAGTCACGCTGGATTTACCAAACACCTATCCAATTTCTTCTGAACTCTCATAGAGCCATGCTGGTTATTAGACCACGTAAAAACACGTCCTGTGGAACAAAGGTCAGTCAATTCCACCCCACAGATTATGAATCTTATTTTGAGATTGAGGTCTCAGTTGGACATTAGATTAATATAGTTTGCATAAGGGTCTAGTATATATGGTTTATTTAATTGATTTTTATGCTCAGATATTTTCAAAAAAGAAATTATACTAAAGGTTATTCAATGTGTTATTCGACTCAATCGAGACATTTTCAAAGTATTTTACCAAATCGAGCCATTATTAAATATGTTATTCTGCATTCGCATTAATCAAGTTCAAGCAAATCTTTACTTTCTTAAAAGCTGTAACTTGGAAATTTTGGGATAGGAAAAAGTGCAATGTATAACCTTGGTCCATCATATTGGCATCTGCTCGATACCGAGTACCATTCCCACTTGATGAACCGGATTCTGTTCAATTGCAATATGCCAAGCTCTTGACTAGTCCTTAATAGATATGCATTTTGCATTACAGAAATCTATTCTAGAAGGAAACCATTCTGACTAGTTATTTGACAGTAGAAGTACGCAAAATATGTACGTTTCAACTCAAAAAGGAATGTTTATCCTTATGAGGTTCAGACTCATTAGCTACAAACAAGTAATTGCGGCTGTAAATTCTTTCTGGAAATTGATAAGTATAGAGCAGCAACTAGTTTCCATAGAAACAAGCAACGCATTCTGCATATCTTTACTTAAACCTCTTTGGATGAGTAACACTGCATACTCCATAAATACAGAATGGAATGGCAATCTGATAGGTCCTTCTCTTGGTAGTCCGAATACTTCTTCAGATATCTTGAGTAGCTCTCTGAAGATGCTATTGTTCAGATATGCCAATGGCAGAACAAATCGTTTTTCATCAATGCTGTAGGCAACAAATTGGCCTCTGCCAGCAAACGAGGATTCACTCTGAGAAGACACATTTCTGTTGCTATTACTCCTGTGGATACTCAATCGCTTCCTCTTTAATGCTGCTATCCTTTGACACTTCCTTGCTATTTCAGCGAGCATTTTTGTTCTGAACGTGATTCTTTGAAATGTACTAGAATTGTGCAAGTTTCATTCTGAATCGATGCAATGTTAATTTGAGGTATTAGATGATGAAACTAGTTACTTATATACTTGAATACCTTTGAACATTCCAATTCTGTAGCTCTCAATATCTTGGGATTTCCGATGCAAAAACTATGTAGGCAACTTAGTTTTGATACACCTTGTAGTTATGCAAGGATGCTTTTGAATGTCTTCTAGCAAGCAACATTTAGGGTCTGATAACAGTACATCATCAGGACCTACGATTAATGGAAATCTAAGTGTGAACTCTGGAAGTACATCATATATACTACTGCTACATATTACTTTTGTCCTGTAGAGTGTGTAAAGCCCTTGAATTACTCCATCACAACGAATACGTTATAAGACAGTTATGCATGCAACCGACAAACCAACCTGGCTGTGTTACCTTCCAAGACCAAAGCTTTGGATAATATCTAAGTGAGCAGTAACCATACAACAAAGAGAGCAGAAAAGAACAAAAAGGAATGGCTGCAATTGATTTTGGTTGGGATTCTTGATCTTGATTTTGTCCTTATAATTAACAAACTTTAATGCCAAAGCGATTCATGACGGGATTCTCAACCCAAAGGTTTGTACTGTCACTGAAAGAAGATAAAACACCTTGCTCTTTCTATTGTGCTATTGGATTCGTCTATCATCAATTCTATTGTCTTTTCACTTTTTTTTCTTTCGTGGGTTTGCAGTTATTGAGAGATCCTTTTATTCTGTTTTAAGGTACATTTTTCCGACTAGCCTTTAACAATATCATCCAAGTTTTCGCCTTGTGTGCTCTCACAAAGTTACTCTTCTCTGCCAAAAGTCCCAATTTATTAGCTCCTGACAGATTAATAGTTATATAAGTTGCTGGATGAATGCAATTTTGTTTAAAACTTTGATATATTAGAGCAGAGTATAAATAACTAGGAAACTTGCTTTATGCTCCCTGGAGAAAGCTATTAGAGTCTTAAGTCATTGAATCCTTTTTTTAGTTCGAGAAACTCCTTTCTTCCACTCTATCTTGAAGAGTAATCAGAACAATTTCAATCACTGTTTCATGTTCTAATTGAACATTTTTCTTATTTGAACATGTTTACTTTTAACGAAAAAATCTGAATTGAAGTGGAAGGATTCTTCAAACAATAAAGAGTTGAGTTAAGCTATTTAATAAAATGATATTGACGATCTTTCCCTTCCAAATCATCCACACCAACAATCCATCCTTCCCCTCCTTCAAAAGATACGAGTAAATAATCAAAAATAACATTTGTGCAATACTTTCCAATAAAAGTAACATTAGTCTATGGTTGAGCCAACAACAAATAAATAGGAACTTTGAGTTATACCTCGTAAAACCAGACGTCTTTTGTGGAAGAAATTATTCAACAGTTTGCTTAAGTATATAAGCAAATTTAGAACACAATATTATATCCATTAATTGATTTGGCGGGATAATTTTTATAACGCGGAACTGTGTGGCTTGACATCTAACGAGTATAAATCAGCATGGCATTCTCACTTCATAACGCTGGTTTTGTCTAATAAACATACTAAATAATAATACGTGATTGAAATATGGGTGCAAGATAATTTTCAACTGATGAACTGTAAACCGAGTGCATCTCCTGTTGTTACAAATCCTACATGCAAAAACTGAATGCACTTGGATTTTTACATGTAGACATAAGCAAAGGTGTTCCTTTGGTATGCTTGATTAAACAAATCATGATTTATAGGCAAGTATAAATAAATGCTTCAATGTGATTCTTCGATAGAAAAGATACCAATGCCTAGGTATCTTGTCTAAGAATGACATAATCTAAATTCAATCATCCATCTTCTTCTCCGATGACTTTGAATTTTTTGTGAACTTCTGCCATCTTTGCTTGTTTTTCTCAGTCGTATTAAAATTTTGAGAAAATTTTGTGAGCCCCTGTCTAAGTGCTCCAAGATTAACCCCATTCCCAACCAGGATACTTGTTACTCCCATTTTCGAAACCTGCCAGTTTGAATATAAACTTGTCGGTTCAATGGCATGCACAAAAAGATTTTTAAAACAGAGGAAATGCAAAGCCATCTCATGCATGAAGCTTGGAGATATATCCAGCAGTTGGATAGGATTAACTTGCAATGAAACAAACACTAGTAATGAAAAAGATCAAACAGAGACGTTATTGTTATTTTTACCGCTTCGATATTCCTATCCTCATCATCAAAAAAGAGCATAGAGTTGAAGGGAACCCCAGTTCTTGAATGAACCCTCTGGAAATGCTCTGTTTTGTGTGTCCAACTAGAAAAGATTTCCTGAATAATCATAGTCAAAATCAAACACCAGAAATGATTGATGTATGCAAACAAAATTTGTTGAATGCCAAGTTTATATGGTACAAGTTTGTCATTTAGAAAGAGAGAAAAAGAAGCCACAGTTCTGGTTATCCACATCAAACAGAAAACAAAGGAAACAGCAAAAGAGAAGAAATAAGCCTAAAAGAGAGATTTATAAACTCACTTGAGCAACAAACATTGGCTTTATGTTCAATTTTTCAAGAAATGTCCTTGCAATATCTGCAGTTGGTGATCTGGAAGCAATTGCTACATCTATCCCCTTGTCCTTCAGCGCTAGTAATATGCCTTTTGCATGGGGATACAATGAAGGCATATCACGTTTTGAGCGGCATTCACTGAAATTTGACCGCATTTATGTAGACATTAGATCATCAAAGTCTAATACGATCATTAGCAGGGGACAAAGAGGCGAAGTAGATACAAAATAAAGATAGCTACGCGTTCTTCTGGTGACAAGAGATAGAATTCTTTTCTATAATCATCATTAGGATGTATGGATAGAGATTTTTCCATGTGACAATGATCCATGGGGACAAAAGGTAAAAAGGATAATCTCATATTATTGCATGATATTCATTGCTTTTGCTTCATTTATAGGCTGTTATTTATAATAAGACAACATAGTAAGCCATTAGAAACAAAGAATTGCAGAGTCCGTCATTCATATTGTATGCTACAGGAAAAGCTCACAGTTAAAACAAGTCTTTGAACAAATTTAAGAATCCAGATTCACGGGAAGACCCTACAAATCACAGAAACCAATACTCATTCATTAATCACGTGCTCATATTACTCGGTTCAGTTCAGAGTTCAGACAAACCTACAAACAAGACGAAAGAGCAAGAATAAGACTCCACACCATCGACTCACATCCTCTCACCAACACGTCCCAACCCAAAAACAACAAAAGCCCCACTATGGAGAGGCAAATATCTAGTCTTTGACAATTGCGTGGCGGTATAATATGCCTTCAACAACAATTATATGGAGTACAAGAAAACAAAAGGAGAAGACAACCAAAGGCATAACTTGTTATGAATTTCAAAAATGAACACAAATTTTGATAAGACCCAGAATCTAGAAAGAAGAAAAGAAAGAAAATTGAAGAGATTAACACAACAATCTAAGAATACGAGTATAGAAAAACACGAACAAACGTGAAAACGAAGAAAAAGAGAAGAGCGGCAACATACCAATAGAAAGGCCAGAGAGTGTAGTCGAGATCGAAGACCACCAATCTGGGCAATACTTGAAACATCCCTATTATCTGAACTGCTTCGTTTTTCACCTTCTCCAGGTCTGCCATCTCTCCCTCTCTCTCTCTGTGACCAATCTGGACACGAAACCTTCTCTAATTTGTTTCCCTTTCCTTTGGAGCGTGGACGTTCCGTTCCAATAAATATCTTTTGCTTTAGCTTTTACATTTTTTCTTAATTAAATAAACTGCAATATTAATAAGAATGATGAATAATTTAATTTTATTTAATAATATATTTTGTTTTTATAATTAATTAAATATTAATTTTAAAATAAAATATTTTAATTTAAAAATTATTAATAAATATATTTTAATTTTAAAAATATTTTTAAATAATTTATCTTTAAGTTTTGCCTGATATATAGTTATTATTAGTAATATAAATATAATTAAATTAATATATACAAAAAATAATTTTTATTTTATTAAAAATAAAAAAATAAAAACTAATGACAATTAACGCTTGTTATTGCCACTTTAAGCAAACCACGAGCTCGAAAATTTTCTAATGGAATCACGTTAGTTAATAAATATTCAATGTATTTGAAATTTTATTAAATATCCCAATTTCATAAATAATTCCAGATTATGGAATTCAATAGTCTTCAAAATATATAGTTATATTTAAATGTCACAGCCGACTCTGAAAATAAAATATTGGCAGATTTGAGCAATTTTTTTTTTTGCAAACAATTGGTAAATTAAAACGCTTTAAATATATTTTTCAAGATAGAAATTACATGGCAATGCATCTAACAATAAAAAAACAATAACTTTTAATGTGTTTTTATCAGTTCTTAATTATTATCATTTTATATATTTTCTTTTGAATTCTTTAAAGACACTTCGTTTGTTAAATATATTATTAATTTATTTTTAAATATTATATACTAATTATTAGAAATATATTAATTTGATAATAAATTAAGTATTTATTAAATAAAATTTTAATTTTATTCATTGTTATCATCAATTTAATTTGATAATAAATTAATAAATAAAATGATTATTTTATAATTTATTAGTTTATTATAATTATATTTCATTACATTTATCAAAAAACATT
>JAOTJB010000209.1:36318535-36330277 GCA_027123815.1 Erythroxylum minutifolium | reverse complement strand
CTTTCCTCTTTTATTCAAAGTTGGAATCTGAGCATTCAATTGGAAAGCTTAAATCAAAAACCATGTTTTATTATGGATCAATATCTATAACATTCCTCTAGAATATTGGTCTTATCTGCCAAGTTTTGTTGGTAAGTTGATCTGTATGGATGAATCTATAGTAGGGATAAAGCACATCAATTGTGCCAGGCTTTGTGTAATTGTGGACATTTATTAAGACCTCCTTGAGATCATAACTCTATTAATTTTAGGGGGGAAATGATGAACTATATGAAGACTCGGATATGTTAAGCTATCAATGGAGACTTATGTTAGCCAAAAAAGAAAGAAATGGGTTCCTATTAGCAAAACATTCCAAAAGGGTGATTATTAAGGACTTATAGAGCTAGAGGAGCACATTGGTAATGGCTTAAATGATACACAAGATCTTTAAGGAACCCTAATAGGGGAAGCACAAATGAAATTGGGATATATTATTCCTGAAGATTTTGCCTTGGAAAATTCTTAAATTTAAGTGCAAGTGCAAAGCCTTAAGCTAAATTTCATTACAATCAATAATCAAGAGAGCACGAAAATTTCTTCTCCTAGAGATATCCTGAAGAACCCATAGTTCAAAGCATATAAACAAAGTTCAAATATGGTAATCATTGCTGATAATAATCAAGTAGCATAATATAAGCACTCCATCTCTAAGGAGAATTCTATTCTAGATCTAGCTCCTAGTCAATAAAAAGCAATCTAGGTCTTGGCAATGAATTCAAGATTGCTTTAAGAAGAAAATCCAATAGGAAAAAGTAAAGCTAAAGGCTTTAAAGCACTTTTATAATTTTAATTCTATCTTGGAATGTAAGAGGGTTGAATAACCCTAATCAACAATAAATATTAATAGAATACTTATGAGATATCAAACCTTTTTTTTAGGCTTTTGAAAAAAAATGAAAGAAGATAATTGTAGGAAATTAGCTTTTCTACAATAGAATTGGATAGTTATTTCCAACTTCCAGGCATATTATAATGGTAGAATCATAATTACTTATAATGATGACAAAGTAGAAGTCTTGAATTCTTTTATCTTAGATCAGCTGATAGATCTCTCTCTTAGAATTAGGCATGAGGGTATTAGGTTTTAGGTTTCCTTTGTATATGCATACAATTTTACTTTTTAGAGAAACTCTCTTTGGACAAAGCTTAAAAAGATTTATGGTGCTACAAATACCAGTTGGATGATTATTGGAGACTTCAATATCATGCTTTATTAATCTAAAGCTGAAGGGAATTCATGTTTGAGGAACAATAATCCTGGCTTTAGGGATTGTGCAACTCAAATTGAGCTAATTAACTTCAGACTAGTATGGAACGTTTTTCTCATAATAATAAGCAATCAGGGAACTAGTTCATTAAAAAAAATTGGACAGAGGCTTTGTGAATGATCTTTAGCTCACTAAACTTCTTGATACTGAAGTCTTCTTCAATAATCCTCTTTTCTCTCATCATAACCTTTTATAATATATAACTTGGTTTTGACTTGCAAAAGGCATAATCCATTTCAATTTAATAACTACTTAAATAAGGATAAAGGTTTTGATATAGTTATAACAAAAGGTCTCAGTTATAATTTTAGAGTTACAAGTCCTACATCTGCATAAGAAAAACTTCAAATCATCAAAGAAGAGCTCGAGAAACTAAATTAGAAAAGTTATAACAACACTAAATTATTAGTCCTAGAAACAAAGAACAAGTTAATATAAGCTCAAAACTCTACAACAACAACAATAATAACAATACACAATAGAAATCTCGCTGAGATGCTGAGTCTGGGGAGGTCCAATAGTACACAACCTTACTCCTAACTAGTAGAGAGACTGTTTCCAAATAACTCATATGAATGAATGAAAATAAAAATAAATAAATAAATAATAATAATAAATAAAAGGAAATAAATAAATAAATAAGTAAAAAATTAAAAATGAATAAATATACAAATAATAGGGAAAATAATAATAAAATAAAAGCATAAAATATAATAAAAGTAACTAATATATAGAAATAATAGTAAAAATAAAATAAAGATAATGCTAAGAATAATAGAAATATCAATAAATATTAATACTCATTATAATAATACTAATAATGATGCTAATAATAAAGATACTAATAAGAGTAGTAGTAGTAATTTATTACCACTAAGGCTAACTATAAAAGGCAAGAGTTGAAAGATATAAGAGAACTACTAAGATCTCTTTACGAGGGATCCTTTACCTGAATTTTAGCATGACAAAGTTTTTATTACAGATCATGTCCTGTGTAAGTTTTAACATTGCCAAATCTTTTTTGATCACCTCCCCCAAATTGTTCTTAGGTCTCCCTACTTTTCTTTTACAATCTCTAAGTAAAATCCTCTCGCATCGTCTCACCGAAACATCTGGGTGTCTCCTCTTAACATGTCCAAATTATCTAAGCCTTATCTCTCTTAATTTGTCTATAATATTAGCTACCTTTAATTTGTCCCTTAACATGACATTCCTTACCTTATCCATTTTATTAAGGTTACACATCCAACGTAGCATCCTCATCTCCGTTACCATTAGCTTATGAATATGAACTTGTTTGATGGGCCAATATTCCACCCCATAGAGCATTGTTGACCTAATCTCTAAATGACATAACTTGCCTTTAATCTTGAGTAGTATCTTCTTGTCACACAAAACTCCTGAAGCACCTCTCCATTTCAACCACCCTAATCTGATCTAGTGCACTATGTCTTCATCAATTTCTCCATTGTTCTGGATGATAGATCCTAAGTATTTAAAACACTCCTTTTGCGGTATAACTTCTGAACTAATCTTTACCTCCACATTGATAACTACCTGATGTCCCGAAAAGGTACACTCCATATACTCAATCATAGTTCTACTCAGTCTAAAACCCTTTGATTCTAATGTATCCCTCCATAATTCAAGCTTGGCATTTACCCCCTCCTTTATCTCATCCACCAAGACAATGTCATCAACAAATAACATATACCAAGGTATAACCCCTTGAATGTTCTTGGTGAGCTCATTAAGTACTACTGCAAACAGAAAGGGACTCAAAGTAGAACCTTGGTGTAGCAAAATATCGATAGAAAAATGCTCTATATCTCCTCCTATCATCCTGACTTTAGTTTTTACACCTTCATACATATCTCTGATAATCTGTATGTAAGTCATCGGAATTGCTTTTGTTGGATTCCGCTTTTAGGATTTATTTTTATTTTATTTTATTTTATTTATTTTATTAAAGTAGTATGCATGAAAATAAATTAGACTTTAGGAATTAGGAATTTTTGGAGTCTAATAAGGTATCTTTTAAATTTTGGTAAGGTGGTATGAATTGAAAGAAGGAGTTAGTAGAAATTTCATGAATATGGAAGGGTAAAATTGGAAATCCAAGAGGATTGTCTTAAATGAATAAGACAAATATGGAGGAGTCGTGAGTTATGGAGGTGTGAAGTAAAAGAAGATGAAGAGAATAAAGAGAAGGAGAAGTATGGAAATTCTTTGATAAAGGAGGGTAAAATGGTAAAAACACAAAAGTTGCATTAAATGGAATAAGACAAAGAAGTAGAAAGTCGTGAGTTAGAAGAAAAGAAGAGAAGAAGAGTCGTGATTCACCTAGAAGGAGAGAAGGAGAAAGAAAGGGAAGAAGAAAGAAAGAAAGAGAGAGAGAAAGAAGAAGAAGGAAAAGCTTAGGTAAGTTCCTTGTTTAGTTTTTCTTGTTTTAATAGATTAAGGAAGTAGAAAAAGATGGTTTAATGTGAATAAAATGAAGAAAGAAGTAGAGAGAAGTAGGTTTTATATGAAGAAGATGTTGAAGGAAGTGGAGAGAGAAACTAGGGTTTTGTATTATGATGAAGATGAGGAAAGAAAGAAGATGAATAGGAGATTAATGTTAGGACTTAGTTTTCTAGCTAGATAAAAATCAAGAAGAGAAAAAGTATGAGTTAGCGGTTATAATGGAAAAACCTTCTTCAAATCACCTGTAATAACCAGCTAATCCTAAGAAGCTCCTCACTTTTGGTACATTCTTGGGTGCTTCCCATTTTACAACGGCTTCTATTTTTCTTGGATCCACATGTACCCCTCTTTAAATTGCTGAGTATTATTTTTACTTTCCCATGAATCATACCCATTAATTATTTTATTAATAGCTAAGTTGATTTTCTTAAAGAATTTTTATTTTTGAATAAATTATTCTATGATCTCACCACAAGTTTTACGTTTCTAAACTTTAATTAAATTTAAATGTTATAATTATATATATTATTATTGTTACTCATAAATTCAATGGTTACACGTAGTCGCCATAAAATTCGTGTAGGGACCGGGGCCAACAATTCATGTTACGGATATGTCTATTTACTGCATAAGAAATCTTAAGTAGTGAATGACTTAGAAATTTATATAATTGAAGTTGAAAGGTAACTAAACAGAAAAGTGAAAATCGTTAGGTCTTATAAAGGTGGTGAGTATTACGGAAGATATGATAAAACTAGACAACACCTTGGTCCATTTGCTAAATTCCTAGAAAAGCATGACATATGTGCTCAATACATAATGCCGGGTAATATGGTGTATTAGAAAGGCGTAATCGAACCTTAATGGACATGGTTAAAAGTATATTAAGTAATGCATCTTTACCCTTATCATTATGGATGTATGTCTTAAAAACTGCCATGTATTTGTTAAATAACTAGGGTTCTTAGTAAGACAGTTCCAAAGACACCTTTTGAACTGTGGATTGGTAAGAAACCTAGTTTAAGGCACCTACATATTTGGAGTTGCTAGGCAGAAATAAGGATTTATAATTCACAAGAAAAGAAACTGGATGCAAGAACAATCAGTAGATATTTCATTAGTTATCTAGAAAAATTTAAAGGGTATAGATTTTATTGTCTTAACCATAGTATAAGAATTGTTGAAACTGGAAATGATAGATTTATTGAGAATGGTGAAATTAGTAGGAGTGATATTTGACGAAATGTGGAAATTAAAGAAGTTAGAATACAAGTCCCTTTGACTTGTGTTCCCACTACCCAAATTGTTGTTCCTCAAATTGTTACACCGCATAACAGACATAAAGAGCAATAAATACATGCCCTTAACATTCAACATGAACCTGTAATAGAAGAACCATAGGAAATAACATTAAGAAGATTCTAAAGAGAAAGAAGATCTGCTATTCCGAATGATTATGTGGTCTATCTATAAGAGTTGGAAGATGACTTAGGAATTAATGATGATCCACTTTCATTTTAAAAAGCCATTAATAGTGCTAATGCTAATAAATGGCTAGATGTAATGAAAAATGAGCTAAAATCCACATAATATAATGGTGTTTGGGACCCTGTAGAATTGCTTGAAGGGTGAAAGAGAGTTGGGGGTAAATGGGTTTTTAAGACGAAGCGTAACTCTCATGGCAACCTTGAACATTACAGGGCTAGACTTGTTGCTAAGGGTTTTACTCAAAAAGATGGCATTGACTATAAGGAAACGTTCTCACTAGTTTCCAAGAAAGATTCTCTCAGAATTATCATGACACTAGTGGTTCATTATGATTTAAATCTATATCAGATGGATGTGAAAACTGCCTGAATTTAGAGGAAAATGTATATATGAAATAACCAATGAGTTTTTCAGTTGAAGAGAAGAACACATGGTGTGTAAACTAAAAAAATCAATATACAGACTTAAGCAAGCTTCCCGTTAATGGTATCTTAAGTTTAATGATACTGTTGTTTCCTTTGGTTTTTAAGAAAACACTGTTGATCAGTGTATATATCTAAAGGTCAATGGGATTAAGTTTATTTTTTTGATTCTGTATGTTGATGACATCTTCCTTGCAGTTAATAATCTTGGTCTATTAAGTGAGACTAAGAAATTTCTTTTTAAAAACTTTTAAATGAAAGATATGAGAGAGGTAAACTATGTGATCAGAATAGAGCTATTTTAGGATAGATCACAAGGACTATTAGGTTTGTCTTAGAAAGCATATATTAATAAAGTTTTAGAGAGATTCAGAATATATAAAATTTCAGTGTCTCCAGTTCTAATTCAAAAAGGAGAAAAATTTAGTCTCATGCAATGTCCAAAGAATAATATGAAACGGAAACAGACGAAAGGAATTCCTTTTGCATCTATTGTTGGGAGTTTGATGCATGCTCAAATGTGTACAAGGCCGGACATTAGCTTTGCAGTTGGTATGCTTTGTAGATACCAAAGTAACCCAGGATTGGAGCATTGGAAAGCTGTACAGAAAGTCTTAAGATATTTACAAGGGACAAAAGATCACATGCTTACTTAAAGGAGGTCCGATCATCTTTAAGTAATTGGATGTTCAGATTCAGATTTTGTTGGTTATATGGATACTAGAAAATCTACATTTTGCTATATATATCTTTTAGCCAGAGGAGCAATATCATGGAAGAGTATGAAGCAGTCAATAAATCTTGCATTCACCATGGAAGTTGAATTTGTGGGGTGCTTTAAGGCCATGGTTCAGGCTAAGTGGTTGCGAAACTTTATTTTAGGACTTGGAATAGTCGATAGTATTGCTAGGCCTCTGAAAATTTATTATGATAATTCTGCAGCAATTTTCTTTTCTAAAACAAGTATTCCAAAGGTACTAAACATATAGAATTGAAATACTTTGCCGTTAAAGAAGAGGTTCAGAAACGTAGAGTGTTGATTGAGCACATTAGCACTAATCTTATGATTGTTGACTCTTTGACTAAGGGATTACCGCCTAAAATATTTATGGGACATATTGCCAGTATGGGCATTATTGCTGAGTAGACATTAATGCATATTATGATGACTTTTATGTTTTAATGTAATTAACATTTTAAGCTCATTATTGAATTTGTTTTTGATTTACCTATTTTTTTCGAATGTGTATCCTGAATTGAATGGAATGATGATAACAGTTTTGACTTGAATAGACATTATTTTTTGATCAATTATGTGTTTCCTATTTATTGATCATTTCATAGAGAAGACTAACTTCGTAGTACATGGAAGGGAATATGTTGTTTAAATCACATACAACCGCCATGACTCATTTTAATTCTAATTCTTAATTAAGATGAATGATGTATTCAATATGCATTAAATGTTAATGACTTATGAAAAACTACATGAGCCAAGTGGGAGAATGTTGAATTATTAATGTCTCATATAATAAATGTTTATAAAGCTTAATTCCGACATGATGGGTGTGGTAGTTAAGAGGTGGTTTTTTCAAAAATCACTTATAAGCGTCGCTTCTTTTAGTCCTATTCTTGCATATTAAGTTGCTTCTTCCGATAACCAGCAAATAAAGAGAAAATACATAAGTGATAAAGAAAGGAGAAATAATAAAAACACGAAAGAGAATTAACATAAATCGATTTTATCGATTAAAGTATGACTATTTTATACATGAGAATTATATATGTTTAAGATCTTGCGTGATCGTATAATTAAGTGATAGTGTACAAAATCTAGTTGTTAAAACCAAAATAGCTACAAAAGGTGGCAGTTATAGTGTACAAGTTCCACCAAGGTAGTGGTGGTGGAGGTTTCCTACCGTCCGCTGGCCCAACCGGATGTCCAACTTGCAACGACCGAAACGAGAAACGCTGCATTTCTAAATTTGAATGCATAATGAGTTAAACCAATATAAATAGAATTGGGAAGATCTCCCAAGTTTTGGTATTGTATAGCGGCCATACTAAAAAAAAGAGTTGAGACCATATGGGACCTACTGCATATGGTACACTGGTACCCACTGCATATGTCATAAAATGAGATGCTTTTTGTAATAAAGATAAACCGATTAGGTGTTTGTTTACCGTGGCGGAAGTGATCAGAAGTCAATTTAATTCAATTGTTCATGAGTTTTCCAGCCTCTAAACCGCGTGGCACGTGGGAGGATGTAGCATAGAGGAAGGTAGTGTGTCATTTTCAGAATGATTTGGTGTGAGGTTGGTCGTAGTCCTGATGGTTAGAAATGGATACATGGTAGTCTGATTCTGTTGATTGTCATAAATGATAGAAGAATAATTGCTCTTTTATTCATGGTAGTGACTTTTATTGTGCAAGCCTACTTGCTGGCCGTTTCGTTTGATGATATAAATAAAGGAAAAATACTCTGTGGCTACATATACGCCATGTCCCAATAAATGGAGTATGCCGTATGCGGGTACAAGGACTTTGGGGTCTTGTTGGGATCTGAGAAGTCAATGGGGGGAACTAGTTTAATCATTAGTGTTTAATTGAAATTTTCATGTAAAACGATTTGCGAATGATGACGTTTTGGAAATTCCTTGTGAGATGGGATCTGGGAAACTCTTATTGTTACAGGCTTTGAGCTTTCATTTGTTAAGCAGAAGCATGAGTTCGGCGATTATGGTTGTTTTCAGGAAACATGCAGTGGTTTCAGAGTTATATATTGCTGTTGGGTTGGGTTTCTCCTTTTTGCGGTATAAATCTTATGTTTTTAGTCATTTTCTATCTAGGAAGCAAATGAAAAAGAAAAGTGAAGATTATAAAAGCCTAGTGAAAGAATAAACAGGATAGCTTTGAAGTTTTCTTTGACCTAGTTGTATATAAAGTTCTATTTAATTCAAAAGGAAACGGGACGTAAGAAAGAAATACATACCTAGAGGAAGATGTTTCTTAGCAGTTAACAGTTGACTATATATATATATATATAAACACTAAACAGTTGCTTACATTACTAAATTCTTTTGGGTAATCATAGATTTAGTTCTGAAGACAGGCAGATGATATTCTTGTGTTGGGTAATGATGAGATCCTTTTGGATGATGTGAGAAATGCATATATTTTGGGTGAACGACGTGTGTACTCAGCTATGTTGGCTTTGGGTCAAGTGTATCCAACTTGTTGGAAAGCAGCCAACTTCAGATCCAGTGGGGCTGTCCCCATATATTATTCTTCGGATTGATTGGAAGCCTTTTTGGTAGCCTAAATTTGTGTCTTGCCTTTATCTTATCTTGAGATCTAAGAAGATCACAGAATTGTTAATGCCTTTGTGACAAACTTAAAGAGCAATCCACTTTCACTGAAGTTCCAATTCTGAGACAACTGCGAATCTATTTGCCCCAGTACTGTGTCCAGGTACAGTCCGTTATTTGGACTTTATTGCTCTGTCCAGGAAAAACAATAAAGAACATGACTTGTTTTATCTCACATCTTCCTCATTTGTCCTTTCTTTTCTGTGGAGAAACAATATGATATATCAATTATGTTGTATGTGCTTGTATTTACATGGCTTTTAGATTCTTCTGTACCGTGTAAGACTAAAGTGCGCTCTCCTATTCCATAGAAAATGTTTATTTAAGTAGTTAGTTACATCGCTGCTTATGCAGTAGGTTTCTGCTTCCTGTGTACAATGTAACGGTTTATGTGGACCAACACATGTACTTATACAGTAGGCAAATGGACTCAATTTTAAATAGAAAACTAGGACAGTTGCCATTTAATATCGTGTTACGTGTATCCACAAGATTGGTTGATGGTGTGTCAATTAATAGTATGAGTAATTAGTGTATAATTAAAGACAATTTATTTAATTTTGTTGAATCTTCTTAATGTAGGATGTCTTTCTCAAACCCTCGTATGCATAATAGAAACTTAACTTTAAAAGATCTTCTAGGTCTTTTTCAAATCATTAGTAATCAAACTCCATTTAGAGATATAACTTCTCTAAGCTTCATTAAAAATCTATCTTTAAATATAATTTAAAAGTTAATAATTAGACAGTGAAAGAATTTTTATATTTAATATTGCGACATTCCCATATAAAATTTTATCAATTTCATTGGTATATTTTTAAATATAAAGATTCTAAAAAGTTACTACTTCAAATGAGAATGAGAGTAATACCGAAGAGTTGTCAATTAATTAAACACATTGTAAAAAATTGCGTTAAAGTAATTAATATTAATTAACAATAAATATTTTTCATATTTATCTTAAGCCAAAAGGAAAGCTAAGACTCGATGTTTAAAATCACTCGTACATGCCAAGCCCTATGTTGTATGTTTAATTATTGATAAAATCTCTTTATAAAGACCACCTCACTACATCTGATATTTTATACATACATATATAGATTGAGAGAGATACATCTTTTCTCATATTAAGCCTATTTTATGAGATGGAAATAATAGAACAAATACTATGTATATTGTGTTGGGAGCTAATTCTGACCTGTAATGTTAGTGGTGTTAATGTTGTTAATGGTTATCATGTGTTAGTGGTGTTAAGTGTTATTAGTGGTCATCGTGTGTTAGTGATAACATAAAAGTAGGAATTTTTCGTTGTATTTTTGTCTATTTATAGGAACTGCTGTAGCTTGTTCAACGTTAATACATATTAGTTGTCTTTCGCTTCTTCCGTTCAACTTGTTTTTACTCCTATACACTTGTTTTTGTTTTAACATATTGAATTAGTTCTTCACCTTTTCCATTCTCTCTGTTAAAGGGAATAAGAGAGCTTTCAAAGTTCAAAGAAAACAGAGTGCTCCGAATTATGTTATTATCAGCAGCATTGTTTTTTCTGTTAGATTTGAGGTCAAAAAATGGGTAATCTTAGACTACAATAAAGCTCTGGTCTTTTTCACAGAAATCAGTAGAAAAGTAATTACTGAAAAATACTATTAACATGGGGTTCAACTCTGACTTTACACATTTTAATTATAAAAGAATAAATTTGATTTAATTTCATAATATCTATTAAAATTATTAATTATATCAAATAATTGTTAAAAATTTTAGTTTATTACAAATAACTCATCGATAATTTTTATCATCATATATATGAATTATAATGAATTAAAAATAAAATAAATAAATAATATTTTAAAGTTGCAATAAGCACTCCAAAAATTGCTTCCAATTTTCGCAACCAATAGTTCTCAAGCATTAGAAAGACAAGAAACAGTTTTGCTATAATAATTAAAAAAAGGAACAAAAAGTCTATCCTAAAATTTAAAACCTTTTAATCATATTGATTGAACAAAATATAATAAGCAAAAAAGTTATTATATAAAAAAAGAAAATAAAAAAGCTCTAACTTTTCTACACCAAATTATTTGACATTCAAAGAAGTTGAACTTAAACAAAATAAAAGGAACAACAAATAATAAGAATTAAACTCCACAAAAATTCCAATAACCTACAACCAAAAAAAGACAAAGTTAAAAAACTATCATATTAGTAATTTTCTGGTCATGAATTAATTACTTGTATATAACAATAAATAATTTATCATATATATTAGATAATTTAATTAATATAAGTTATGATGATTAACCACTAAAACTATTATCACATAATTTAGTCAAGATAAAATAGTATTTAGAAGTCAAAAGCAATTACCAATAATCCATAATGGATAAGAATGATAACGAACCAAATCAAACTAAGATTGAACTACAAGCTAAAAGCTCAAATTGGGGCTTAATCTTTTTGAGTTTGATCATTTTAGAATATTAACTTCAAACCAACTCATTTGAGGGCTATAATTGTACGAGTATGCTCAATTAAAGACTTTTTTGAGACAAAAATTAGGGCATGTTTACACGCACCATTACATAAAACAACATGGCACCATTAACCTTAAAAAAATGCCACGTATAAAAGAGTAAAAGGTTTTAAGTTTTAACTTAAAATTTTGTAAATTTTCGTTAATTCTGTAA
>JAOTJB010000209.1:36306403-36318435 GCA_027123815.1 Erythroxylum minutifolium | reverse complement strand
CTTGTGTTTGACCTTATCCAAGAGAATATTTTCAGGCTTTAGATCACGGTAGATAAGTGGTGGGGAGTGACCATGTAGCTCCTCCACTGCACAAGCTGCCCCTGTGATAACCTTAAGTGTGGTGCGCCAATCAAGATCTATTCGGAAATTGGCACAGAAGTAGTTGTTAGTGTAGGCTAATGAATGAAGCATAATAAACTGCAACTAAATCAAATATTTTAATTAAGCTTCTATACAACGAATCCAACTTGATTCGATATATATATATATATATATATACATATATATATATATATACTCATTTAAATTTTTCTGGTCAAATAAGGGACCAGAGTTTCAGATTGCGGCGCATGAAATCTCACAGAAAACTAAACCCTACTTAACATTATTGATCGTTGAAAAAGCTGACAAGTGCAGGAACACTTCGAACCCAGGGAAAAATATTGAACTTGGATCAAGCTTACAACTGGTAATCATCAAGGCTATCTTTCAATCCACCAATCATAAGAACATATAGTTATTTGTTGCTCAAATGTAAGAATAGAAGTATCTACTCCAATAACTATTAACTGTTCACGAAAAAATAGAAAGAGAAGGGGAAAAAAGGCCATTATACTTCAAATCTAATCATGTTTAGATGTTCAAATCTAAATGATAAGCAGTGAAAAATAGGTGTTTGCATTATTATATTTAGACATTACCTTGTAATTTACTCATGACACTTCCATTTTGCATCAATGGGTAGACAAGGTAAAACTTGTCTACAGTTTCGCAATGGCCAATCAGCATAATGATATTGGGATGTCTAATTGCACTCAGGTATTTGATTTCAGCCTGGAACAGGAAGAAGAAAATATGTTATTAACCTTTACAAATTATAGATTCAGGTCTAATACTTTGTTTGAGGCATCAAGCAAAAAAAAAAAAAAAGTCTATTCCTGCAGCCCAAGAAGTACAATTGAAACAGAGACACTTAAGAATAATTCAGATTCAGATTCAGAAAAAGGGAAAGGCGATGGTAGATGAAAAAAAGAAAGAAAGAAAAAGCAAAGTGGGGTTTAATTCATGGATTAGATAGGTGCATTTGTTTGTCTACAATCATGAGGAACATCCCCTAATTGTGAATGTATTAAAGGGAACAAGTTCGTCAGTTCACCCCCACAGAGCAATTATCATTATACTTCTAATAACAGAAGGGACGAAAAGGGCTTCTAATAGAATACATAAAAGGCCTTTTTCATGGGAATTCTGCAAACAGTTTGAACATGGGATTTATCGTATAGCAACACTTAATTTTAAAAATGAGTCCAAAACAATGTTTAACTGAAATGTTGCAAAGCAATTTAAGAATTGAACATCATCTTCTTTTGCTTACTTCCCACTGATTCCTCATTTTCTCTTCTGCGTTGCGAGACACCTTCACAGCCACTTGCAGGCCATTAACATTCCTCTCGTCCCTTCCACGGATGGTGCCCCTATAAACAGTACCAAATCCTCCATAGCCAAGAAAGCGGTTGGCGCCAAAACAATTCGTATAATCACCCAATTCCGAAGGAGTGAAGGGGATTATTGTTGAAGAACCTGCAAAACAAGAATTGAACTGTTTTAGCAGATGATAAAAACCATTTTATTTGTCTAAGCACCTACTATAAGCAAATTGGGTTTAGGCTTAAGCTACTCGTGCATAATCAAATTTGTGCGTGGGTGACAATTCTTAAGAAATCAAAGTGTTACTCATCATCCTAATAATTAATCGAACTCTCCAGCTCTCTACAGGAGCTATGATATGGGCAATGCAATGATCAAGTTCAGGAATTTTGTTGCAACCCTCACTTCCTTTGGAAACTTGAGGCCACAAATAGCATGTAAATAAGTTATGTGGAGCTTAGAAGGCAGAATTCGGAAATCTACTAAAGTAGGCAAGAAATTAAAGAGACTAATAAAGTAGTTGCTAGCTATGCTAGTTGTCTGATGGTGATGCCAGGTGTATATGCTATGATAAAAAGAAAATTTTCAATCTTAATGATGCTCTTCTCTTGTTTGTAGCTCCGGTAACACCAAACGGTGCCGATAACCGGTGACAAGGAAAATTTAGTTATTGGAACTAAAATAACTACAAACGGTGGCAGTGACAGCTGAGCCGCCGGAGCAGGTGCCAGAATTCACAAGTTCCACTATGGTAGTGGTGGTAGAGGTTTCTTACCGTCCTCCGCCCCAACAGGACGTCCGACTCGCAACCACCGAAACGAGAAAGGCTGCATTTTCTGAATTTGAATACAGATCAATGAGTTAAACCAATATAAATAGAATATTGGGAAGATATCCCAAGTTTTGATATTGTATAGCGGCTATGCTAAATAAAAGAGTTGAGACTATATGGTACCCATAAAACCCACTGCATATGGTACCTACTGCACATGTCATAAAATGAGATGCTTTTTGTAATAAAGATAAACCGATTAGGTGTTTGTTTAGTGTGGTGGAAGTGATAAGAAGACAATTTAGGTGTTTGTTGAGTGTGGCGGAAGTGATAAGAAGTCAATTTAATTAAATTGTCTATGAGCTTTTCAGCCTCTAAACCGCGTGGCACGTGAGAAGATGTAGCGCAGAGGAAGGTAGTGTTTCATTTTCAGAATGATATGGTATGAGGTTGGTGGAAGTCCTGATGGTTAGAAATGGGTATATGGGAGTCTGATTCCGTTCATAAATGATAGAAGAGTAATTGCCCTTTTGGTTCTTGGTAATGACTTTTATTTTATGTATATATATATACACACATAATATTTGTCCAAGCTTACTACTTGCTGGCTTCTTTTGAAGATATAAATAAGGGAAAAATATTACGTGGCTACATACGGCATACTATCCCAATAAATGGAGTATACCGTATGCGGGTACAAAGACTTTGGGGTCTTGTTAGCATCTGAGAGTCAATGGTGCTGTGGAGGAAGGGGAGAAAGCTCGAACGCCAAGGGTAAGATCTATCCAATCTGTCTTTCCTATCTGTTTCTCTTGATTTTGTCTAATTGAAACACTCTCTTCCTCCCCCGTTCTGGTTTACGTCTTTTTCCAGGCGGAACTGTTCTGAAACTTTTCAAGAGTCCATTGCTTTCCCTCTCCTGACGAGGTTGAACAAGTTTAATTGTTTGTGTTTAATTGAAATTTTGATGTAAAACGATTTGCAAATGATGACGTTTTGGAAATTCTCTGTGAGATGGGATCCAGGAAACTCATCGTCATAGACTTTGAGCTTTCATTTGTTAAGCAGAAGAACGAGTTCAGCGATTATGGTTGTTTTCAGGAAACATGCAGTGGTTTCAGAGTTGTTTATTGCTGTTGGGTTTCTCTTTTTTGCTGTGTAAATCTTATGTTTTTAGTCATTTTCTATGTAGGTAGCAAATGAAAAAAAGAAAATAAAAGCCTAGTGAAAGAATAAACAGGATAGCTTTAAAGATTTTTTTTTAACCTAGTTGTATATAAAGTTCTATTTATTGCAAAAGGATAGTAACAACTAAAGAAATACGTACCTATAAGCAGGATGATGTTTCTTAGCAGTTAACAGTTGATAGTTATTCACAGTCGGGGGAAAAAAACAGTTAACAGTTGACAGTATATATATATATAGGTATGTATGTATGTATGTATAAATACTAAACAGATGCGTACAATTACTACTTTCTTTTGGGTAATCGTAAACTTGGCTGTGAAGATGATTTTCTTGTGTTTGGTAATGATGAGAATTTTTTTTTTTTGGATGATGTGAGGAATGCAAACATTTTGGATGAACGACGTGTGTACTCAGCTATCTATATTGGCTTTCGGTCCAGTGCCTGCAATTTGTTGGAAAGCAGCCAACTTCAGATCCAGAGAGGCTGTCCCCATATATTATTCTTCGTATTGATTGGAAGCCTTTTTGGTAGCCTAAATTTGTGTCTTGCCTTTATTTTTATTTTTTTTGAGACCTAAAGAAGATCACAGAATTGTTAATGACTTCGTGACAAACTTAAAAGCAACCCACTTTCACTAAAGTTCCAATTCTGAGACAACTGCTACTCTATTTGTTCCAGTGACTCTGTCCAGGCACAGTCCGTTGTTTGGGCTTTTTAACTTTATCAAGGAAAAACAATAAAGAACATGAATTGTTTTTATCTCATATCTTCCTCATTTGTCTCTTCTTTTCTCTGGCAAGACATGTGAAATATCAATTATATGCCGCATGTACTTGCATTTACAAGGCTTTTAGATTCTTCTGCAAAGTGTAAGACTAAAGTGCGCTCTTTTATTCCATAGAAAATGTTTCTTTAAATAGTTAGTTACATATTACTGCCTATGCAGTAGATTTCTCATTTCTGTTGCTTCCTATGTATAATGTAATGTTTTATGTGGACCAACACATCTACTTATAGTACGCAAATAGACTCAATTTTAAATAGAAAACTAGGACAATTGCCATTTAATAGCGTTCTGTGTTGAGTACACACGTTTTTTGTTCTTTAACATTTCCATTCTCTCTGTTTACTTTTAAAAAAGGTATAACAGTGCTTTCAAAGTTCAAAGAAACACATAGCGCTCAGAATTATGTTATTATCGGAAGCATCGTGTTTTTTTCTGTTAGATTTGTGGTCAAAAATGGTTAATCTTAGATTACAATAAAGCTGTGGTCTTTTTCACAAAAATCAATACAAAAATAGTTACTGAAAAATACTATTAACATGGGTTCAACTATGTCTTTACACATTTTATTTATAAGAGAATAAATTATATTTATAATTTATAATTTAATTTAAGTGCATAATATTTATTAGAATTATTAATTATATCAATTAATTGATAAAATATTTGTTTATTACGAATAATTCATCGATAAATTTATCATAATTATTATCATCATATATAAGAATTATAATGAATTAAAAATAAATAAATAAAAATATTTTTAAAATTGAAATACCACGCCATAAATTGCTTCCAATAGTTCTCAAGCAATAGAAAGGTAAAACAAAGACAAGAAACAATTTCGCTACAATAAAAAAAAGAACAAAAAGTCTAGCCTAAAAATTTAAAACCTTTTAATCATATTGAGGGAACAAAATATAATGAACCCAAAATTTTTATTATATTAAAAAATGAAAATTAGTAAAACCCTACAATTTTTGGAACAACAAATAATAAGAATTAAAACCCCCAAAATGCCACAAAAATTTCTATAACCAGCAGAGAAAATTTTAAAGAATCTTCATATTAGTAACTTTTATGATTGTGCATTAGTTACTTTTATATATCAACACAAATAATTTATCATATATAAGGATAATTTAATTAATATGAGTTAAGTGATGAACCACTAAAACAATAATCACATAATTTAGCAAGATAAAAAAAGAATTTACAAGTCAAAAGCAATTACTAATAATCCATAATAGATAGGAATGCCAACGAACTAAATTAAACCATAATCGAACTCCATATAACTTGAATCCAACTCAACAACTTGAAGCCAAACTTGAGAGTTTTGAATATCTCTATTAAATTTCAATTTTTGTCTTTCACACTCTTACGAAGGAACATTTTTAACTCAGTTAACTATATTCTAAACATAATAAAATAGAGATGAAGATTATATCATAAATCTATTTCTATTAAATAAAAAGAGTTCATAAATTCCTTCATACTACATTTTCATAAAATCTTAAATATGGCTCATAGTCAAATGTATACGAAGCATGTTCGTATTAAGTTCACTATTTAACTTAATGATTTGTATCCAATTAATCCATGCATAGTTTTTCTTTGAAGAGGCAAACCACATGATTTTATCATTTCTTACAAGTATGTAGGTTTGTTAACGGTAAACCTGTGCAAAAGTATTCCAAAAGATAGTCAAAGGAGATGTAATAATAGTAAAACAAAAAGCTATATACCAAGGTAATGATGCCTATAAGAATCTTCTTAGAAACCTGAATGAGAAACTCTTATCGTTTATGCCATCCAACTTTCCTAGCCTCTCAACAACGTGACTAATGGTAGGTCGCTCCAATATTTTGTCACCAACACAGTCGAGTCCAAACTCTATTATGGCCTTGGCAGCTCTCATAGAGTATTTTGGATCGAACGTGAAAGGGCAATAAATGAATAAATGTGAAAAACACCTGATTTCGATCTTTAAATGAGCTTTCCGAAGTCGAAACGAGCGCGAATCTATTGCTTCTTCACGGGAACCGCTCACTGAGACACAGACAATGTCTTTCTACAGTTTTCTCAAAATGTAAGCTCTCTTAAAGGGTCAGAGAATCTTTATGCTTACGAATGACATAAGTAACTGCAGGAGACCTTAACCTTTATATATAGCTTCAATATCAGGCTTCCCTATCACAGGCTCGATATGGGTCCAGTTCATACTGATCAGGATCCAATTTTTAGCTGGACTTCGGCCCATTGATTTATATCATTTATTGAGTCACTTTATTATTTTTATCTGGATCAAATTATGTAAGTTAACCGATAAGTTTTTTGAAAAACCAAAAAATGCAATTAAATATTGTCCAACTTTATGGGAAAAGTAAAAAACATCCACATTCTCCCCCTTGGACAATACTTAATTGCGGTATTGACTCAAGTTGAAAACAGTTAAAAAAACTCAGTTAAACTATGCTACTATATTAGTTGACTAAGTTTAAAAACAAAACATTTGATTCAAAGATACGAAAGTCCATTATTCCATCCTGTAAGGCTTTCGATACCAAAAAGTATCAAATGCATATGTCATGTGCGACACAAATCTAATACAATCACGTATACCTAATACCTCATTAAAATGAATGGGAAAATAAAGTGTGGCAAAATAGGATGATACCTTTATGATCTAAATTATATCATCTTCGTTTGTAGGTCTCGATTTTTCTAACTTTATGCTAAACTGCATTAGAGAGATCCTGTTTTCTCTCAGCGAATGCAAAAAAACATTAGAGAAAAACTTGTTTCCTCTCACTAAATGTTAAACTGTATGAGAGAAAACCTTTATGTTCTTCAACTGAATGCTAAAGCAAGAGATAGAGATAGAGAGAACAACGGAGGGACAAAAGGATCATTAAAGAAAATAAATTCCAAAAGAAAAAACAACGAATCTAACACATTTCTTTAAATTTAGCATGTTTCAAATAGTATTTTTGATAGTTAGTTGTTCCAAAAAGGAAAATTTCATATACATTTCATAGAGTAATATGTAAAATGTTCCAAATAGGGTTTTTAGATTCATATTTTGTCAAATATATATGTTGAGTATTCTATTGCGTAATTAGCAACTGTATGCATGCTTTAATTTACATAAATTTGTATTAAAATTATAGAAACTCCACGTGAGGATTATGATGAGTTTATAATTTCATTTAATTAATGATTTCAAAGGTTTAACATGTTTATTTGAGTGTGATTATTACATGATTGTTAATATAAAATTCATATTATACATTTGGCATGTGTTTTAGTATGTCAAGATGCCACCAATTATTACTTAAGATCTTATAAGTGAATGCATTTAGGATGTAGCTATTAGCTATTTCATATGTATGCTTGACATATTATGGTGATCAATTTGTATTATTTTATGAGTATTAAGACTTTAAGAGAGTATTAAATGTGTTTGTGTATGATTTAGGATGGTGAAAGGTGATTGGTTGAAGACTTGGTCGACATCATATTAAAGCTTATATTGATATGTTGTTTGCATCAATTGAGTTAAGACGAGAATTGTAAGTGAACTATCTCGTTATATAGAGCATATTGTCCAGAGTTAGAGAGAGTATATACGAACATGTGTAAGACTGAAATTTACGCTTCAAGTATATCGTATAGTCTATTGTTGTTCTTCTATTTAAGTTGTAGATTTTTCGTTTGTTTTAAGTTTTTTAAAAGTAAATGTAACTTTGAGCATCTGAATTGAGTTTAGAGTGATTTTTCTAGCAAATAAAGAGAATCATCGCATTTTCAGGTGATATCAATCGATCAAATGGGTGTTACTAAACAACCAATGGTGGCATTATTACTTTACGTAATTTCGTTTAACCGAATCAAATAAACCTGGTAGGATTTTATTTATAAAGAATGAAAAATCTCAACTTTTTTCAACAAGTTTTAAGAGCTTAATTGACAAGAGATTGATATTTTGTCAAATATATTTTTTTATTGTTCTTTTGTGTGATTCACTATTGTGTGCATGCCTTAATTTACATAATTTTGTGTTAAAATTGTAGAAACTACATATAAGGATCATGGTGAGTTTAGAGTTTAGTTTAATTGATAATTTCAAAGGTTTGAACATTATTTATTTGATTGTGATTTTTGTGGATGGTTAATATAAAGTTCCTATTATACATGTGACGTGTATTTTTAGTATGTAGGAGTACCAATAATGACTACCTAAGATTTTATATGTGAATGCATTCATGGTGTAGGTGTTTCATATGTGTTTGGCATATTGTGGTAATCAGTTTGTGTTATTTTATGTGTATTGAGAGCCTACAAGTGTATAAAATGTGTTTGCATAAGATTTCAGGTGGTGAGAGATGGTTAGATGGAAACTATTAGTCAAACTTCAGATTAAAACACATACTAATATGTTGCTTGGATCGAATGAATTGAGACGAGAATGATAGATGCACTGTCCCGTTGTTTGGAGCATATTATCGAGAATTAGATAGGCATATACAGATTTATTGCATATGATGAATTAAACAAAACACTTATCCTGAATACTAATAAACAATAATTATTTTAAGTATTTGATAAATAATTATGTGTGATAGTTGATACCATAAAGAATTATTTGTAGTAGTTGATACCATTCTATGATGTTTTTGATATGATTCATTTTATAGTACATATGAGATTATCTTGTTATTTTTGTTTATTTTCTTTTGTTTTATATTTGATATTTTTTGTATGGCACGTTGAGATGAATAGATAAAGCTGAACTCGGTTTGATAAACCCAAAAACTAGCATATCTTGCCACTGCCAGCACTGGCTTCAGGACCAAATGTTGAAGGCGAATATTATTAGTTATGTACAATGGAGGAGGAATGCAAATAGAAGGACTGGGACCTATTGTCCTTGCCCCACGAGAGAAATTGGTTCATTCAAGAAATTGATACAGCAGTAACCATCCAGCTTTGGTTGTATTTTGTTTACTCACTTAGGGCAATGGATAACCATTCCGAATTCGGAGGCAATCATTGCAACTCAATATGGAGTATCAAAAGACTCGACACCAGTTGACCCGATGTGAGTAAAGATTAGTCTGAATGTGGATGGCTTAAAGGTGCCTTCCTATAATTAGGACCCTCATAAAACGTCTCGTGAGCTAACAAAAAAAATTCTACATAAGTTGTTGGTGTAGCGTTTGAATGCGTGAATATTGCTGAAGATTTTTCTATATATAACAAATTTATTATTTATTAATTAAGTATATATCTTGTTTATAAGTAATATGCTAACATATAGAAATTGAATTTTACGAAGTAGCAATGTAGATTAAAAATTTTATACTATTACTTAAGAATATTTATTAAAAATATTACTTTTATGAAATTTTAATAATAAAATATGTCACGTAACTTTGATTTCTATTATTCTCGAATAATCTCTAACCAAGAGTTGCCCAAATGGTATCAGAGTCAAATTTGTTATTAGCTGTAATTACATTATTCTTGATAAAAGTGAGTAATGAGATCTTTCCATATGTCATATGTGACTTTTTACTTAGTGGTCATACTCATCTTTCTTCAATTCTTTCGATAGCAACTCTTCCTTCCAAATGTTAAAGTTACTCTTTCTAAAAAAATAAAAAATTTGGTAAAAATGGGCAAAAATCATATTCATAATACTTCTTTATTCCTATTAAGTCTACACGTACCGTATCCGATCATTCTTGGACCAGAAGTATTTAAATCATCCTTGCTACAAATCATTTAAAAGTGGAAGAGATCATCCAAATTTCTCGTTTAGAATAGTGTAACTTAAAGGCGACAACCGCAGAATAATATGTCAAGCTTGAAATTTCAAAATAAAATAATTTATTAAAAGAAATTCAATTAAATAGTTATATATAGATTTATATTTTCTTAATGATAAATTTGAGTTCATGGTTCAATTAATTTATAATGAATATATTTTCTCTTCTAATTTGTGCATAAATTTATACACAACTGTAGTTTAGATTGAGTTATTTGTTAATTTAGGATATATGGCTGAAACACGAGTGCAAGTTAAATTGTGTTTTTTTAATGTTGTTACTTGAAATGACTTTCAATTATTGAATAATATCATCTCAAAATTAAATTTTCATATTTATCTAAAAGTAAAAAAAAAAGATAAAATAAGGTCATTTAAAATTAAAACCAAATAAAACACTTAAAAATGTACCTTTTTATACATATCCATTATTAAATTTATCACGAACAAGAATTCAATGATCTATATAATAATTTTATAATTTAATGATTTAAACTATTTTTTATATATGAATCACTTATCTCTATTTTAACATTAGTAAAAAAAATTAATAATTGACATGAAGAGATTTGATGGTGGATATGTTATAACTGAATCACTCCACTTTCTTCTAAATGAAAATTAATGAGAAGGTGGAACAAACTCAAATGAATTAAAGGTCAAGTTACTTTGCTTCTTCCCTTCATACCTTGTCGGGTAAAGAAGTAAAAAGATAAGAGGCGAGCTGGTAGGTGGAGGCGTGTTCATGTTGCCTGAAGGATTGAGGATTATTGACCCAGTTCGGTCACAGCCATTTAAGTATGTAAAATTCATTTTAATTTATATTTTGATTCAAATTTATATATTTTAAGGATATTTAATTTTTAAAGTATATTTATTAATAATTGTAAAATTAAAATCAGTTTATTTTAAAATTAATATTTAAATTAATTATAAAACTTAAATTTTCATAATTTATATTGATAACTAGTATTAAATAATTAAATATAAAATTATTTATAATTCTTATTAATAATTACTATATTAAATAATATATATTTTTCCTTCAAGTTCCCTTCATAATCTTTTGCCAGATTTGTTCAATTCACTACAAAGATTTATTGTTACTACAACAGCAAAGTATATTTCAGGAACTCTGCAATAGCCAGTCAATTGAATGACATTTTAAATTTTATGTATCTCATCTTATCTTTCAAATATAAATAGAGATAATATCTTATTATTGCATGAAGTTTTAGTTTTTTTAATTTCAAAGTTAATTTACATACTTCTAGGGGTGACAGTTAAATTCGAGCTCAATCTAGACTAACCTGATATGAAGTCAACAGATTTGGCAAATTTGACCGGTTTTGGGTCGGACTCAAATTCAGGTTGTCTGGACCTGACCCAACTTGAAACTTGAAAGTTTTACAAAAATGACATCATTTTTTATTTTAAGTTTTAAAAATTACAACGAGAGCTTTGGGTCGTGCTTGGGCTTAGAAATTCTCTTCTGCATTGTGAGAGACCTTCACAGCCACTTTTAGGCCATTAACATTCCTTTCCTCCCTTCCACAGACGGTGCCCCATAAACAGTGCCAAATCCTCCATAGCCAAGAAAGAGATTTGTGTCAAAACAATTCGTATAATCACTCAATTCTGAAGGAGTGAAAGGGATTATTGCTAAAGAACCTGCAAAACAAGAATTGAACGGTTTGAGCACATGATAAAACTATTTTATTTGTCTAAGCACCTACTATAAGCAGATTGGGTTTAGGATTAGGCTACTCGTGCATAATCAAATTTCTACATTGTTGCCAATTCATTGCAAGGAAAACGTCTTGAATTCAATTTAAGAAATCAATCAAAATGTTACTCTTCATCTTAATAATTAATCAAACTACCGAGGTCTCTACAGGAGCTATCATATGGTTAGGCACATGAAATGATGATAAAGTTTAGAAATTTTGTTGCAACTCTCACTTCCTTTGGAAACTTGATGCCAGAAGTAGCATGTAAATAAGTTAGGTGGAGCTTAAGAGGCACA
>JAOTJB010000209.1:36292270-36306303 GCA_027123815.1 Erythroxylum minutifolium | reverse complement strand
TAATAATAAGGATATTTTGGTCTTTTATTAGTTATTCCTTTATCATTCCAAGTTTATATTTTCAAACCAAACACTGGCATAGAAATTCCTTATCTATTCCATTCCTTAAACCAAACAAAGTATTCCTCATTCTACTCTATTCCTAATCTTTTCTATTCTTAATAATAGTTATTCTATTCCTTATCTATTCCATTCCTCGAACCAAACAGCCCATTAATCTTATAAAGGAAGAATTGATAAAGTGTAGTGGTTTGGTATATTTGCTCGAGGGCGAGCAAAGGTCTAGTGCGGGGGAATTTGATAGGATGATTAATTTTACTAATTTTGATTTCTAATTCCCTTTTGTTGAGTTCAACCTAATGGACTTACTCATCTTTAGTTATTAGGAATTCTTGAGCATTCTTGGAGTTGATTATGAAGTAAAAAGTCATTAAATGGATAGATCAGGAAAAAGATACAAGCTGGCAAAAAAATAAGTGACTAAGCATGGGCACATACAAGGGAAAACATCATCTGCAGAATCTAATTTCAAATCAGATTCGATCCACCAAAAAATTTATGATTTTGGGAATCAAGTGTTGCTTTATTGACGGGGATCTACGACCTGAAGATCTGGGGAATATATCTGTTGAAGATTATTAAAGGAGGGAGAGGAGAGAGGATGAAAAATGAATAAAAGACAATTACTGTTCACGTAGAACCTTAGGCTGAGTTTTACATTTTTTTTGTAGCTTCTTTTCTTTTCTATTTTTTCTAGTTTTAGGCTAGAATTTTTGTACTTTTAAAAAGAGATCAGGGATGAAGACTTTATCTTTTGTTATTCTTCTATTTGCTCTTACCTTTGTTATGACTAGCTAAACTTTTCTTCTTGGTTGAAGAAAACTGCGCGATCATCTAGTATGGTGAGATTTCTAAATAAAGTTTATTTCATTGATGAATATTAAGTGTCTTCCAAATTGCTTTTCATGATTGAATTGATTGATTTCTAGGGTGCATAATTAGGAATTAATTTGTTTAATTTATAGCTAGACTAGTAGGATATGACGTTCAGTCTTGCTAATCACAAGTAGCAATTAGGATTGCTATCTTTACATTAGAGTTGGAAATTCTAAGAAGAGGCTTAACTAGATTAAATGCATGTCGTACATGTGTTGTCTTGTTTATTGGTTTCTTAGTTCTTAAAGCTATTAATCAATTAAACTTAAGATCGTATCTAAGTTGTTGACTAATAAGGATGTTAGAATACATGTTTCTATTTATTTAATCTTAAGAGAAAACAACCCCCAACGAATGTTTGTTAATGGACTGAGTTTTATATCGAGGATCTATATCAGTTTCATAACGTCGGTGACCCGAAACCAAGGTTTGTTCACTGAATTTTCAGATTTGGATATTTTTATTATTTTTCATTTTTAGTTGATTTTAACTTCTTTTAATTTACGTTAAATCAACCCCCCCAAATTTGTTTTCATCTCTTTTAATATTTTTCGTTAAAGTTCCTCGTGGGAACGATCTCAACTCTTCACTAACTACATTTTTATTACTAAAGTTGGTATTAACTTGGTTGCATGCGATAGCAGTACCATCTGATCTATAGAGAATCGTAGAATTGGCCCCCGACGAAGTTCATCTTTGGAAGGAGTCTCCTCCTCCTCCTCTGAGTAAGATGTATCATCCCTATCCGACTTACGTCTATGACCTCCGAACATAAAGATTCCTCCTTGCTGCTTGGGTTCATTATCCTGGCATAATCGCTCCTTATATGAATTCCCTAACACATGATCCTTCTTCAGGAATGAATCGCAATCTCCCTTATCATCTTTAGCATCAGAAACCCCATCTGAATGACCCTTCTTTGGCGGTTTTTTGCTTCGGTGCAGTTGGTCCTTGCTTTGTGCCTGTTTTTCAGAGAGATGAACCTCCATCTCGAACCCCCAAAAGCTATTTTTTTCATAACAAGATCTTTTTAGATGATGTGAGAAATGCATATATTTTGAGTGAATGACATGTGTACTCTATATTAGCTTTGGGTCAAGTGTCTCCAACTTGTTGGAAAGCAGCCAACTTCAGATCTCGTGGGGCTGTCCCTGTATATTATTCTTCGTATTGATTGGAAGCCTTTTTGGTAGCCTAAATTTGTGTCTTACCATTATCTTTTCTTAAGATCTAAAGAAGATCACAGAATTGTTAATGCCTTTGTGACAAACTTAAAGCAATTCACTTCCACTAAAGCTCCAATTTTGAGACTACTACTAGCCTATTTGTTCCATTGACTGTGTCCAGGTACACTCCGTTATTTGGACTTTATTGCTTTATTAAGGAAAAAAATAAAGAACATGACTTGTTTTATATCATATCTTCCTCATTTGTCTCTTCTTTTTTGTCAAAAAACAATATGATATATCAATTATGTTGTATGTACTCGTATTATATGGCTTTTAGATTCTTTTGCACCGTGTAAGACTAAAGTGTGCTCTTTTAATCCATAGAAAATGTTTCTTTAAATAGTTAGGTACATATTGTTAAAGAGTAATTTGAAACTTAGTCTAGATACATAGATGTTTAAGTTCATTGTTAGGAGTTTAATTATGTTCATATATTAGTTACATAATTAAATATTGGTCCGTGTATGGTTTTAAGTTCATGTATAGTTTATTTATTTGGGTTCATTAATGGGTTCATATGCTTAGATATGAAGAGTCATTTTTGTACCTATAAATACCTCTTTGTACTTAAACTAAAATTATTAAAGTAATATACAACCTCTTATTCTAAACAATTCTCTCCTCTCTAAACCTCCTCACTTCTAACAAAGTGGTATTAGAGACAAGTTCTTTGTGAAATGGCAAACAATGGTGGAGTATACTCATTTCAATTCCCTCGCCTCACAAAAGAAAATTATGAAACATGGCGTATTTGCATGAAAGTCGTGCTTGGCTCACAAGATGCTTGGGAGATTATAGACAAAGGTTTTATGCAACCTCAAAGTGAAGCCGATTTGTCTCAAAATGAGAAGGATGCTTTGGCAAAGATCAAGAAAAAGGATTAACAAGCTCTCACCCTCATCCATCAATGTGTAGATGATTCAATGTTTGAGAAGGTGGCCGATGCAACCACTTCAAAGGAAGCATGAGAGATTTTGTAAAGTTCCTTTCAAGGAATTGATAAAGTAAAAAAGATTAAACTCCAATCACTGCGAGGTGATTTTGAATCTTTGCACATGAAGGAATCTGAATCAATCTCGGATTATAGTTCACGAGTGAAGGCCATTGTGAATCAAATGAAGAGATATGGAGATCAAGTTGAAGATGTTTGAGTAGTAGAGAAGATTCTTCATTCCTTGATCCCAAAGTTTGATTATGTGGTTTGCATCATTGAGGAGTCTAAAGAGCTAGAATCTTTAACACTTGAACAACTAGAGGGCTCTTTACAAGCTCACGAAGACAAGATCAAGAAAAGGCAAGAAGAACCTTTGGAGTAAGTGCTTAAAGAAAGGGTTGTGTTAAAAGATGATGATGGAGAAAGCAATCAAAGAGGAAGAGGACAAGGACAAGGACGGGGTTGTGGTTGTGGTCGTGGTCAAGGTCGAGGATGAAGTTATGGAAGAAGAAGTAAAGAAGATTATAATAACACCAACAATGATGGAAATAATCAACCATACAAAGGCCAAGGAAAATCAAGAGGAAGAGGAAGAGGAGTTTACAATTTTATACAAAATGAAAGGAGGTATGATAAGTCTAATTTTGAATGCCATAATTGTCACAAATTTGGACGTTTTTCTAGGGAATGTTATGTTATGCCTAATCAAGTTGAGGAGCAAGTCAATATTGTTGATAACAAGTAAGGAGACGAAGCGCCCACTTTATTGCTAGCACTCAAAGATAATACAAGTAAGGATGAAAGTATATAGTTCTTAGATAATGGATCAAGCAATCATATGTGGGGAGATAAAGGCAAATTTGTGGAACTTGATGAAAAGATAGAAGGCAACTTTTCTTTTGGAGATTCGTCAAAGATTCAAATTCGTGAAAAAGGTGCCAGTCTAATTTCTTCAAGAGATGGAAGCCATAGACTTATTAATGATGTCTATTATGTGCCAAAATCGAACAGTAATATTTTAAGTTTGGGGAAACTTCTTACAAAAGGATATGTAATCCACATGAAAGATTGTTGCCTTTGGCTTAGAGATCAACATGCTCAATTGATTGCTAAGGTGTTTATGTTGAAGAATAGAATGTTTATATTAAATATCAAGACAATCGAAGCAACATGTTTAAAGCTGGATGTAAAAGATGAAGCATGGTGTTGGTATATAAGATTTGGATACTTGAATTTTAGTGCACTCAATGCGTTGGGAGATAAATACATGGTGAAAGGAATGCCCTCCGTCAACCACCCACATCATTTATATGAAACATGTTTACTTGGCAAGCATTCAAGAAGGAGTTTTCCAAAAGAAGCAATGACAAGAGCAACTGCACCACATCAACTTATTCATACTGACATGTATGGACCAATCAAGCAGTTATCAATGGGTAAAAGTAGATACTTCTTGCTTTTCATTGATGATTATAGTATAAAACATGGGTTTATTTCTTAAAGTAGAAATCATAAACATTTGAAGCATTTAAGAAGTTCAAGGCACTTGTGGAGAATGAAAATGGCTATACAATTAAAGCCCTAAGGTCTGATAGAGGAGGCGAGTTCACATCTAAGGAGTTTCTTGATTTCTGTGAAATACATGGAATCCACCATCCGATAACAGTCACAAGATCGCCCCAACAAAATGGAGTAGCTGAAAAGAAGAATAGAACAATTCTTAACATGGCTCGATGTATGTTGAAGGCCAAAAACATGCCTAAAGAATTTTGGGCCGAAGCTATTTCTTGTGCAGTTTATTTGTCAAATTTGTCTCCAACAATAAATGTCAAAGACCAAACTCCACAATAAGCGTGGAATGGGATGAAGTCTAGTGTTGCTCATTTAAGAGTTTTTGGAAGCATAGCATAAGCTCATGTACCGCAACAAGAAAGATCCAAGCTTGATGATCAAAGTGTTAAACATGTATTCATTGGGTACGACAAAAATTCCAAAGACTACCAATTGTACAATCCAAATTGATGAAGAAGCAATATGGGATTGGGAGACACAAGAAGAAAGCACTTACGATTTTTTCCATACTTTGAACATGAAGAGAAAGAAACCGTAATAAATATTCAAGAGACAACTCCACCTGCTTCTCCAAATATGTATCATTCTTCTTCGTCCATGCATGGAGAAAGTTCCAGTGATGGAGCACCAAAAATAAGGAGTATTTATGATATTTATGAACAAACAGAAGAAATCAATGATATTGATGTAAGTAATTTCTTTCGTCTTCTTGTGGATAGTGAACCTCTAAATTTTAGGGAGGTCATGAAGGACAAAAGATGGAGATAACCATGGAGGAGGAGATCAAAGGAATAGAAAAAAAACAATACTTAGGAATTATCAACTCTTCCTAAAGGTCATAAAGCTATTGGAATCAAATGGGTCTACAAGATAAAAAAGAATGCCAATGGAGATGTAGAGAAATATAAAGCAAGGCTCGTTGCTAAAAGTTACAAGCAAAAGCATGGAGTGGATTATGATGAAGTATTTGCACCTGTTGCTCGTATGGAGACTATTCGTTTATTGATCACTTTTGCAACTCAAATGAAGTGGAATATCTATCAACTTAATGTAAAGTCATCTTTTCTAAATGGCGATCTTCAAGAAGAAGTCTTTATTGAACAACCAATTGGCTTTACAATCAAAGGTCACGAAGATAAGGTCTTGAGATTGAAACGGGCATTGTATGGGTTAAAGCAAGCACCAAGGGCATGGAATACTCGCATCGACAAGTATTTCCAAGATAATGGGTTTGTTCGTTGTTCTCATGAATATGCTCTTTACATTAAATCATATGGAAATGAGGATATCCTACTCATTTGTCTTTATTTGGATGATCTTATGTTTACCGGTAATAACCCAAGATCGTTTCAAGAGTTTAAGAAAACTATGCCTTTGGAGTTTGAGATGATAGATATTGGATTGATGTCATAATATTTAGGCTTGGAGGTGAAGCAAATGAAAGACAGAATTTTTATTTCACAAGAAGGATATGCAAAAGAAATATTGAAGAAGTTCCAAATGCCTATTTGCAATCCAGTGACTACACCCATGGAATGTGGAATTAAATTGACAAAGTTTGATGATGGAGCTGAGGAAGATTCTTCTGTATTCAAAAGCCTTGTTGGATGCTTGAGATATTTGACATGTACAAGACCAGATATTCTCTTTGTTGTTGGATTGATAAGTCATTTCATGAAAGCACCTATTTATACTCATATGAAGGTGGCTAAAAGGATTCTCCGATATATCAAATGAACAATTGACTATGGATTGCTTTATAAATCATCTATTGATATCAAGCTTGTTGGGTTTTGTGATAGTGATTTTGCGGGAGATATTAATGATAGAAAAAGCACAACTAGTTTCGTGTTTTTTATGGGTGGTTATGCTATTACATAGAGTTCAAAGAAGCAACCTATTGTGACTCTGTCAAGTTGTGAATTTGAATATGTGGCTGCAACTTCATGCAATTGTCATGCTATTTGGCTTAGAAGGCTATTAAATGAACTTCACTTGCCGCAAAAGGAAGCAACTGAAATATGTATTGATAACAAGTTTGGACAAGCATTGGCCAAGAACTCAACTTTTCATTATCAAAGCAAACATATAGAATGAAGTGGAGCTCAAACAAGTGAGGACTAATGATCAAGTTACGAATATTTTTATGAAATCACTCAAATTTGAAGTTTTTCAACATTTGAGGACAAGACTTGGGATATGAAAGAAAATTTCAAATTAAGGGGAAGTGTTATAGAGTTATTTGAAAGTTAGTCTAGATACATGGATGTTTAAGTTCATTGTTAGGAGTTTAATTATGTTCATATATTAGTTACATAATTAAATATTGATCAATGTATAGTTTTGAGTTCATGTATGGTTTATTTATTTGGGTTCATTAATGGGTTCATGTACTTAGATATGAAGAGTCATTTTTGTGCCTATAAATACCTCTTTTTACTTGAACTAAAATTATTAAAGTAATATACAACCTCTTCTTCTAAACACTACTCTCCTCTATAAACCTCCTCACTTCTTAGCACATATTACTGCTTATGCAGAAGGTTTCTCATTTCTGTTGCTTCCTATGTATAACGTAATGGTCTATGTGGACCAACACATGTACTTATAGTAGGCAAATGAACTCAATTTTAAATAGAAAACTAGATATACTCAATTTTAAATGGATATAGGTTTTACTTTTTTAGCACATGCATATGCACCTTTTAAATGTTGGCATTATGCTTTTGCTCGTACATTCTCTCCAGGCTAAAGCTTAATAATTCCTCTTCACATAAAACTTTTAATATTCCATAAAAAGCCAAACCTCCTTAAATTAAAATTTTTTGGTTATAGTGCCTTTCCTTTATTGAGACCCCATAATCAGCATAAATTCTGTTTTAGGAGTATTAGATGTATCTATATAGGAAAATAGTAAAATCATTACAGTTATATCTGTCTTGATCTATATTTAAAAGGCAGGCGTAAAATAACATGAACGACTTGTATCCACTTAATCCATATACAGTTTTTCTTTGAACTGGAAAACCACATGATTTTATCATTTCTTACAAGTATACTATACAGGTTTGTTAAAGGTAAACCTGTGCAAATGTATTTCAAAAGATAGTCAAAGGAGATATAATAATAGTAAAACAAAAAGCCATATACCAAGGTAATGATATCTATAAGAATCTTCTTAGAAACCTAAATGAGAAACTCTTATTGTTTACGCCATCCAACTTCCCTAGCCTCTCAACAACCTGACCAATGGTAGGTCGCTCCAATGTTTTGTCGCTGACACAGTCGAGCCCAAGCTCTGTTATGGCCTTGGCATCCCTGATAGAGCATCCCGTTCTCTTCAGTTTCTCATGGACTGCATGTTCTTTGATGCTGCAGTCGCTCCTTCCCCAGTCACTGATGTGCACAGGCAGAGCGCATCCTGCAATTCTTACTTGCCTCTGCTTCATAACCATTTGCAATATTACCACTCCCAAGCTGTAGATATCATTTGGTTTGGTTCCAACTTCTCCTGTTAATTAAGGAAAAGTTCATTAATTGATAACCATACTTGCATAAGATAAGAATCATGAATGATTTACCACTGGTCAGAAAGAGCGGGTCAGTGTATCCAATAGTACCCAGCTTCAGATATTCTCCTTCTGGTGTAACAGTCCCGAAATCAGAGAGCTTTGGAACACAATCCTGGTTTAGAATCAAGGGGAATCAGGAAAGAGGTTGATGGAGATAATGAAGGCGAAGAATTAATGATCGAAATCCTGTCTTCAATGGATTACGTGGTAGATTTCTATGTTAAGATAATTATCTATAGCTAGCTAGTAAATGTGCGTTAGACCTTATCCAGGAGAAGATTTTCAAGCTTTAGATCACGGTAGATGAGAGAAGGTGATTGACTATGAAGCTCCTTCACTGCAAGTGCTGCCCCAGTGATGATCTTAAGTGTTCTTCCCCAGTCAAGATCTATTTTGAACAGTAATTGTCATTATAAGCTAATAAATGATCAGAAAATGCTTGTGACTGAAAGGATATAGCTTGGTTAAACATTCACATGGTAAAGCTAACCGGATAACTTAAGTTTGTGTATACATTTTCTGGTCAAAGCTAATCTTGGAAATGATTGATAGTGAGAAGTAGGTGATTGCATGACATTAGGCATTACCTTGTAATTTGCTCATTACACTTCCATTTTGCATCAGTGGATAGACAAGGTAATAATTGTCTGTTGTTTCGCAGTGGCCTACCAGTTTAATGATATTTGAATGCTTAATTACACTCAGGTACTTTGTTTCAGCCTGAAAAAACAGGGCAGAAGATTTAATACAATGAGTATTACAGGGAGTACAAATTCTGGAACCAAATTCTGTTTTCGAGATGTTCCTAGTAAAACACTTATTCGCGACCCATATAAACCTTCTACAAGGAATATGACCAAACTGTATAAAGAAAATAGAGAAAAACAAGAACAACCCAGAAATAGCCAAAGCCAACGGTAGACCCACATTGTAATGAAGGATGAGTAACAGAACAGAACGCAGACTAGGTGATGTAGGACAGATAGAATGAATAGGTCTCACTGCTGAGTTTTATAGAAGCACCTGTTAGACTAAAATTGTATGTTGTCATTACTGTTTTCAATTATAAAAAAAAAAAGGACGAAAGACCTTGTGCCCACATAGACTAAACAAGTTAGTTGTTTACAGTTTTGTATATATAACATTGCAAATCTTCTTTTTCTTACTTGCCACTGATTCTTAATTTTGTTGCCGGCATTGCAAGAGACTTTGACAGCTACTTCCATGCCATTTAAGTTCTTTTCTTTCCTTCCATGGATGGTGCCACGATAAACTCTGCCAAATCCTCCACAGCCAAGTAACTTTCTTGGATCAAACCCATCTGTATATTTGTTGAGTTCCTCAAAAGTGAAAGAAATTAAAATTGCAGGACCTACAACAAAGAGTTAAACTAGTATATCAGATAATAAAAGTCTTTCTGCAATTCTAAGCAACTATTTATTCCCTATAAGGTAATTCATATGAGGTAAATTTGTGTAAAATGATGGATGCAAATCACGGAAAAGGAAAATTTGTATAATTCAGTTAATGAAATCAATCAAATTCTTGATTCACCATCTTCCCAATTTATTAAACCTTTACACTAGCTTATTTGAGAGCTGTTCCAGGTTAAAAGCTAGATGGACAAAGCACAAGAGACGAAAGTTCATAATTTTCTTGGAATTCGTATTTCAATTGGAAGTTTTCAATCCTAAACTTGTGGTCATTTGAAGATATATATCACAGGCAGAATGCAGAAATCTACTAAAGTTTAAGAGGAAACAATTTCACTTTAAGTAGTTCCCTGCCTGATGACAATATACATAATTTAAGGGGCAGCTGAGGTATGTAGAAAGATAAAGGATTCAAAACTCATTAGAGTAAGGTTCTTGGTTTCATATATAATACTTGTACTTGTGTACGTGTTGCAGACTAGTTTCGGGTTGCAGGGCAACAGCCTGATATAGATTAACTCATTGTAAATGTGACATATCTGGGGCTTGTGGAGAGAAGGTTGAAGGGGGGAGATGATGGGAGCTTAGATTAAAGGTTGAAGAGGGAGATGTTGAGCATTTGTGGATGCTCTTGTGCACTATAGGAAAAATAAAAAAAGAGAAGAAAGAGTAGTTCTTTTTGTAGTTACGGCGGTGTCGGAGCAGAAGCCAAATCAGCTGTTGTTAAGAAGAAGGTGGTGGCGAGTTGTGGACGTTTCTTACCTTCCTCTGTCGGATGGTGGACACTCCAAGAACCCCCCATTTCTTAACTTGATCGAAAACGAATCATTTGCACAATACTGAAACACGCAGCAAAGAAAATGGGAAGATCGAGAAACATTTGATCGTTCGTCTACAGTTTGAAATGGGCAGAGTAAAACACTTGCGGAGAAAAGGTAGGTAAGTGCTCTGCATTTGGTTTGGCCAGTGAGAAAACTTGTCTGTTTGTTTTAGGACAGGCAAAAGGGTTACTTTTCAACCGTCAACGTTATATGACGCAATCAGTTTTTTCCGAATTGACATTTTTTATATTAATTTATTACTTCAGTGGATTAACCTCTTACCTCAAAGCTGATGTAACAATGTGGGTCTGGCATTCTTAAAAAGAAATTGATTTTTTACTTGTAGGATTATTTGTTCGTTTAACGGATCTCCGAAGGACTCCATAATACCCAATCTCTTTGCCATGCTTCTCCTCTTGTATCTTAGCCAAGCGGCTTGAATAAAGCATGCAGCCTATGTTCTCCAATGGTGAGAGTAGAAACGGAAGGTATGATGTAATTTCTTGCTATGGACTCGCCTAAACTGATTGGCCACAAATTAACTTAAGGCGGTCACTTTCGTTTGGTATTTTGGGGCAACTCTTTGACTTCTTGATACTAATCCAAGTATCCAATTTGCTTTTGTGACGATGGAATGGAACCTGGGATTTAAGTTTTGACCGAAAATTCCAACCTCAAGTTTCGCTATGATAAACAATTCTTAAGAAGCTTATAGTTTTCCTCTAGATACAATAGTTGAGTATGGCTATTCTCATTTACCTTTGCTAGCTGTCAACGTTTATTTATTATGGTTGTAATGTAGCTGTAGCTTTATTTATTGTAGTAGTCTTTTAGTTAGCTTTGGGGGATTAAAATTGGTGAACAAAACCGACTTTAATGGTTATAAAAAGGGGTTATATGGGTAGTGTTTAAGTAGTGAAAAAAGGTAGAGAAAACATAGTGAAAAGAGACTAAGAGAGAGTGAAAGGTAGAAAGTTGCAGCTCAAAGTTTATAATATCGTTGTTTATCAATATATATTGCTGCTTGTTTTCTAATAGCTTGTTTATTTTTATTTTTTCCAACACAATTCAAAATCAAGTTCACATTAAACAAACCCGACCAGAAACAATATCTATTATGGTCACAATTAATGTATGCTCTTGCTTTTACAATTGGTTAGCTTTAGCTTTGAGGTTTGATTTTGTAAACTAGTTGAGATATTACTTATGTGTTTGTAATATGCTGTACACTTACTAATAATTATAAATATCCGAAGTGCCCCAGATGCAAAGGTGACAACAAGAGGAGGAGATATGTATGGCGTTGGTACATATACTTCAAAGACACACACAGGTGGATACAGAGGAAAAGAGATCCGACGCAGATAAAGGTCACAAGATGAGTAGAGAGCGAAGCAAATCCAGTAAAAAAGAAAGACCAAAGAGGGGGGCAAATGTTGAAGGTTGATTAAAAGTTGCATAGTGGAAGTGACTGTCACGACCTGAAACGGGTGCGTGATCGGCACATGAAACCCGAGGTTCAAAATTCCAGATCACATGTAAGCCGACCACTAGCAACAAAATAAATTCAAATCCCAAGAACGCAACAAGTCCATACAATACAATAATATTAGTGCTTGTCAGAAAGAAGTTTTACAACCCATAAAATCTTGTCACTACAGACGTTACAATACAAGATAAATGAAAATAAAGAAAAAACATGCATAAACGTTGGTAAACCACAGTAGACACGTCACAGGAGTCACTGCTGCGAAGTCGGTGGTAACTTGTTAGACCCCGCTTTCGGAGTTTAACCCTTTCATACATGCTCTGATACCACATATGTTAGACCCCATTTTTCGAGTCTAACCCTTTCATGCATGCTCTGATACCACATCTGTTAGACCCCGCTTCTGGAGTTTAACACTTTCAGAAAATCATCAGACTTATTATTATCGGGTCGTCTTTTCAACACTTTACACATATACCTGCTTCGGGGCTATTAGTATAACTTTTCCTATAGGCGTCCACACTAGGGTTTCTTTAGATAGATTTAAAGAGGACTTCAAGAGCTACAATTTTCATGAAGACCTTGAAGGCCAATTTTATCTTCTGAAGGGTCGAAAATAGGGCAGAAGATAACTATAAATAGTAATCCAGACGATAGCGTGAACAGTAACACAGACGAAGTCTGTGACCAGTAACACAGATGATACGCTTCAACTCATATTACTTCTTAACTCCTTATAATCCTTAACCCATAATCCATCCTCTGTGGTTGACTTTTATCTTCTGGGTTGACCACTTATCTTTTGCGGTCTATCCTCTATGTTTTATCTTCTATGTGATGACGTGTCCTCTGTGTTCTGACATCGTCACAGACTATACTTCTATACTCTACCCATCCTTCCCTCTATGTTGCATCGTCTATGTGATGACGTGTCCTCTGTATTCTGACGACATCACAGACGATACTTATATACTTTATCCATTCTTCCCTCTGTGTTCTGACGTCAGCATAGAGGATACTTATACTCTTCAATCCTCCTTGCCTCTGTGTTCTGACGTCATCACAGAGGATACTTATACTCTTCAATCCTCCTTGCCTCTGTGTTCTGACGTCATCACAGAGGATACTTATACTCTTTAATCCTCCTTGCCTTTGTGTTCTGACATCAGCACAGAGGATACTTATACTCTTCAATCCTCCTTGCCTCTGTGTTCTGACGTCATCACAGAGGATACTTATATTCTTTAATCCTCTGTATTTTTCCTTTGTATCTTCCTTATTTAATACAATCCATTTTCCTTCTCAACCGCTCTCATTTATTCTAAACTCATGTTAGAATCACCTAAACGTAATCGTTATCCTTTCTCACACCTCAAAATTTATTGGATCAACACATACAACGTAAAAACTTAGCCATGATCATAATTATGAGTAGAAATATATATACATATTTCATTCATTCCCAAAATGTATATTTTTTTTACAAGGCTTTAATAACTTTACAAGTCATAATACATCAGTACTCTTAGACTAATAAAACTTGAAAGGTGGCTAAAGCCTTAGTTATCAAAAATCAATCCTAAGAATTACAAAAGAACATTGCAGATTGGGGTGCCGCCTTGTGTCCTGAATTACTCACTTTCTTGTGCTTCACCTGAATCGGACAGAATTTGGAAGGGGTGAGCTTAAAGCTCGTGGGTAACAGGTTTATAATTTAGAAACAAGCACAAAACCTTTTTGCAAAAATAAGACATATTCAGTTACAAATCATGCATGCATTCATCTTAGCAAACAAATCATGAGCATAACAGAATGGTTCGGGTGGATCCAAAATAGAACGTACTATACATTTCCCTTAAGGGTCCTGTGTAGCCGTGAACAGAACGTACTAGCGCAATTCTAATTTATGGTTTTACGTAGCTGTGAACTTATGGGAGTCCATAAAGGAGCTCCATGCCACTAGCGGGCAAGCGGGAGAAGCCTTTAGACAAGTGCACTTGACTTAACTTAGGGGACCACCACAAACCCACATAACACATATATTTCA
>JAOTJB010000209.1:36265031-36275108 GCA_027123815.1 Erythroxylum minutifolium | reverse complement strand
AAGTGTCAAGCACATGTCCCTCTTCACGTCATGCACAACAAAGTTGGCCGTATCCAAGGTACAGTCTATAAGAACATTATCAAACATCTTTTCATGGATATGAGGATTCCAGATACTCTGTCTAAGATAAACCTTTCTTGCTCTGTCTAATTGAAATACGTTGTCATTCTTCTTAAATTTTAAACACTCTATCACTTTTCTCAAAATTCGTGGCTTATAAGTTAAGCTACCAGTCGATGTCCTCTGCCATCTTTTTTGTAACACTAGAAAAATTGCTCTCTTCCCGTCTCGTCTCTCTTCTCTTTGCCACCTTGCTACCCCTTGTAAAACCCAACCTATATCTCCTAATTTTAACCACATCAAATTATGCAATATTTTCGAACGATTGACTTCTATAAATTTATCACAGAATTAGGAACGATGATTAAGTATGAATGACGATAATGCATTGGTAGTGTTGACATCCTCTATCCTTTTCCTTATAAAACTATAGAAGTCGCCCTCTCACCGCCTTATCTCTCTTCTTTTCACCACCTTCCTACATCTTGTAAAATCCAACCTAGGTCTCTTAATCTCAACCAAATCAAATTATGCGACATTTTCGGAAAATTTCTTTCTGTAAATTTATCACAAAATTAGGGACGAAGATGGAGCAGGAATGACGATGAAGCATTGACATTGATTTACAAAAAGTTGATATTATAAATTTATAGGTGTTCTTGAAAATTGTTTCTTGAATTTGGAGGATATAACAACTTAACTAAATTTATTCGAATTTTTATTATACGGATAATTCTTACACTTGCACAGCCATGGCCGTGACTTTATGGAAGAACAACCATTACATTTTGAATTAATTAATACAATTATACTACTAATGTAAAGTTAACAACAAATGTAATAATTGAAATTAAGAAATAAATGTAAAAAAGAGTGGATATTAGCGATAAAATTTTTTATATTTATTTATTTCCGCATTAACGAATTAAAATGAAAATTGACAAAATACAAAAATAAAATATTAATATATTCATTACAAATAAGAGTACCATGATGATGATTGTAAATTCTTGAGCTTATTTGTTTTTTATTATCATTCTCCCTCTGTATCTCTATCTCTAAGCAATTCTTAAGGAATGACTCAACAAAACTAACTTGTCGTGAATGCGCCCTTTGATGTCTGCCTCTTTTGAAGTCTTTATAATATGACTCTGTTTCTGATAATACATCATTTTGTTAATTTCCTTTTATTATTAAATTTAATGTAGAAAGATATAAGGTACTTTAATGCTTGCCTCTGGTGGCTCTTAAACTGAAGTTGTTGTTTATGTTTTCCTTAAAGTTAGTTTTGAAGATATTTTGATTATTTTGATGCATGGAAGTCATTTTCTTCTAACTTTTTTTGTTTATGTTTTTAGTTTCTTTTTATACATCTATGTGAGTGATAATTAATGAATATTGTAAAGGTTGACTTGCTTAATATTAACTTCTGGTTAAGACCTTCTAAAGCATATTATTCATTTACTGGGAAGAATTTACGAAATTTTCAGTTGTGTGTTAGAGAGATGAGAACATATAACTGCACAATGTGAAACCTTTAATTTTCCCATCACTTTTTCTGCTATAAGAATTAAATAAGTTATGCAAAACAAACTAAAATACCTCTCAATATTTTCTGAACACTCCTTTTTTGTTGTGTTAATAATTTATATGAAAATAAAGCAATAATGGTGCTTCGTTTGTGAATTTTATAGGTGTAGAAATGGAAGGTAGATATACTCTATACCGTTAATTAGATTATGAAATTGAGAAAGAGCAGCATAAGAATGATATTGGCATTGGCAATGATAGTAGTAATATGAATTCAACTGATTTGGTTGGCAATGAGACTCATAATATGAATTCAACTGATTTGGTGAATTCAAATTTTGAGGAAATTTTGAACAAAGTCTACTCATCTGTTCCAAGAGAGTTAATACCGAAATTTAGCTTGGAGTTCGAGACAGAAGAAGAAGCTTATCAATTTTATTTAATTTATGCCAAACATGTCGGCTTTGGAATAAGAAGAAGCAAAAGTCACAAAGATAAATATGGTAAATTGATTTGCAGGCTTTTTTGTTGTAGTGCTGAAAATAAAAGGATGCCTGATAAAGAGATATGTAAGTAAGAACTTCACGTTTGGAAACAAGATTTAGTTGTGAGGCAAGAATGAAAGTTAATAGTGTGAAACTGGAAAATTTCAAGTGATTCAATTTGTCGAGGATCACAATCACTATTTTTCAAGTCCTAACAAAACACATTTGTATAGAAGTCACAAAAAAATATCTTCAGCTGTAGCAATGCAAATTGAAATAGCTAATGATGTGGGAATTCCACCAAAAGCATCTTATGATCTTATGATGAGACAAGCAAGTGGGAGAAATAATCTTGGTTTTATTATGGAGGATTATAAGAATTATATAAGATCTAAAAGAACAAGAAACATGAAAAAGGGAGATACAGGTGGCGTGTTAGAATATTTATATAAAATGCAAATTGAAGATATTAATTTCTTTTATACCATTCAAGTGGATGAAGATGACTTGATAACTAATATATTTTAGTTAGACGCAAAGATGAGGAATGATTACTTAGACTTTGATGATGTTTTTTGCTTCGATATTACTTACAGGAAAAATGCTGAGGGTCATCCACTTGCTTTGTTGTCTGTGTGAACTATTATAAGCAAACAATAGTTTTTGGTATTTCACTCCTATATGATGAAACTGCTCTTACATTTGAGTGGTTGTTCGATACATTTGCTAGAGCCATGTCTGAGAAAAAGCCTACATCTATTCTTATTGATCAGGATGTGGCGATGGCAAAAGCATTAGCTTCAAGATGGACTAAAACTTATCATCGGCTTTGTATTGGACACATTTATCAAAATGCTATAACCCAATTGAGTGGTGTTTTTCTCTCAGTTTAAAGATTTTTTGCAAGATTTTAGCTCGTGCATATATGACTTTGAAGAAGAAGAAGATTTTTCCAATGCATGAAATAAGATGCTGCAAAAATATCAACTTTAAGATAATGATTGGTTGAAACGTATGTTTCATATAAAGGAAAAATGGGATTTGGTTTATGGATGCCAAATGTTTTGTGAAGGCATGACCACCACCTAATGAAGTGACAACATAAATAGCATTGTAAAAAGGTACATGAGTTATCAACATAAATTTTTACAATTTTTTAATAACTTCTAAAGGCTTGGATGATCGTCTATTTGATAAGTTAAAAGCTAATTTTAGAACTAATATAAGCACTCCAACATTGTTAGCACCTGTTCCAATTTTAAAGCACGCATCTATTGTCTACATGCCAGAAGTGTATAAATGTTTTCAAGATCAATGGAATTATTCTCATGATTCTAGTTTTCATCTTGGCAATGAAGATGGTACAGTTACAAAATATGAGCTCATTCTTGTAGGGAAGAGCTACTCTAATATGGTCACTTATGATTCATCAAATGGTGAAGTCCATTGTAGTTGTTGGAAGTTTAAGTTTGCTGACATTTTATGTTCTTATGTTTTGAAGGTTTTTAACTTGAAAAATATTTTGAGAATAATAAGGAAGTATATTTTGAAAAGATGGACATGGAAAGCAAAAACGTGGTACCTTGATAGTAAAACTCCACTATCAATGAAAGTGAAATGGATCCTAAAATGTTGTCAAGTATAAGGTACAAAGAATTGTGTGCATTAAGCATATGATTGGTTATAAGAGCAATAGAGAGGAGAGATACTTGTAAAATTATGAAAGATCAGCTTCTCAACATGTTGAAGATGGTTGATGAGATATTGCAAGGTGAAGAAATAGTTGATGAAGAGAAACTAATATCATAAGATAAGAGTTGACCCAACGGTCAAATACTAATATAAATATGATTAATAAACCTGACATTAATTTTAGTCAAAGGAATGACATTAAAGGTGTTAAAATGAAGACAAAACCTACATTAAGTAAAAGATTGAAGGGTGGATTAGAGAAAAGGTCAAAGAAAAGAAAGAATGTAAAAAAAATGCAAGACTTTAGCAAATATGGTAGATTCGATACCCATGCCCCTTTCCAATACGTAGGTTATATTTTTGTTGATTTTATATTTTCAAACCTTTAATGTATATAATTTATATTACGATAGTTTTAAGTATTTTTTTAGTTTAACTACTTTATTTAGGATTTTGAAGAAAATTCCCAACATACTCATATTATCTCCACCATACAACATCCTATATTACATCAAGATAAGGTTAGCTTTCAGTAATTAATAATGTCACATGTGTTGTTTTACTTGTTTTGAATAATTTTTTTTTGTTATGACAAATAGCAAATGCAACCACATTCTTTTTTGATGGATTTTACAAGTATGGTTTACAATCATGGAGACTGTAGATCACATTCTCAAGTTTTATTTCTAATATTGACTTTTGGACATATGTTACTCATTTAGTGATTTCAATTTTGTATTTATGGACCACTTGGTTATGACACATACGAAATGCAACCAATTGGTGTTTGTATGGATAACACAACTATGCTTTACACTCATCATCATTCTAGAACAAATTCTCAGGTATTATTTGTAATATTTTCTTTTTGTATTATTCGTAATATTTTCTTTTTGTAATATGTTATTAATCTTCTAATGATTTATCGTTTTAGGTCATTGATGCAGAAACAAGTAAACAAAGTATTAGTGTTATTATCCCACCTTCAATGCACATGACTGATTTACTTATGGAAATTTGAAGAAAGTTTTTGTCTTAATTTCAAATTTTATTAATAATTACATTTCATATTAATGTAACATTTTATTAATAATTGTATTAATTAATTAAAATGCATTTTGATTGATAGGCACAACAAAAATTTGGTTTTGAAAATTTGGGAGAATAAACCAATTTGGGAGTTGGCATTTCCAACAACAGCTGTGGTTGTTCTTTTCCTAGTGAAAAGTTTTGTATCTGTAAAAGAGGAGTCAACTTCTTATACAAATTTAGCTCAAACCGCGAATGTTGCTGTTAGAATAGTGAAGTTCATTCATTTACTGCAATGTTTACATGTTGTTTTCTTAACATTTTGCAGTAAATGATTGCACGGTCATGCATAAAGTAACGTCATGAATTTCACGGCTGTGCAGGTAGGTTGTGTTATGGCTTAATTTAATATCACAATCACAAATTAATCCAGGCCTTGACTGAAAACATTTAACCCCCAAAATCTATAATTACATGTTATTTTCTTAACATTTTGCAGTAAATGATTGCACAGCTGTGCATGAAGTAACGTCGTGAATTGCACGGCTATGCAGGTGGGTTATGCTATGGTTTAATTTAATGCCACATTCACAAATTAATCCACCATATTTAAAAATTAATCCAATTAATATTCATACAACTTTCACCCAATTTCACTTAATTCATATTTATTCAAATGACAACCAATTTCATTATATGAATTGGAGTACAATCAAACCAAATTCAACATAACATTTTTCCGCTTTACTTAAGCAAACAAACAATACTAGAATATGAAAATAAATAATGTAAACAACAATTTTTCCAATATTTCCCTCGATTTTACTCAAGCAAAATAAACAATACTAGACTATAGACAACAATTTTCCCAATTAACAGTAAAAGATATCAACAATCATTTCAATAAACACAACCTAAGAATTAGAAAGTTATAATAATCTATGAATAAGCTATTCATTGCTTATTTGGCCAAAATCAACAAGCACTTCAATTAAAAGAACTATAAAAAAAAGTGTGATAGATACTCCACTCTTCATCCTCTCAAGCATTTAAAGGTAGGATATGTATTCACTCATCGTTCATTTCATGTGAGGCATCTACCATAAGCTTCCTTACCAATCCAATCTCCACCACTCATATCAAACACAAACATCAATATGAAGGTTATTAATGGAGCCGAGCTAAGGGTAGGACAAAGGAAAATTGTAGTTTAAAACTACAACACAAATTGAGCATTTAAAATAATACAAAAGAATGACTATAAAACACTCAATTCTTTACTCCCACTTAACAAAATTAACACTTTCTATTTTTCCTTTTCTGTCCTCTTCGTTTCATTTTCTGCTCATCTTCTCTTCCTTCCTTTTCTTTTCTTTTTTCTCTTTTTCTCTATTTTTTTCATTTTTTCTTCTTATTTTTTTACTATATTTGTCAATTTTTTAATTTGTGATTCTAAAATAAGGAAATCAAGAGAAGAGAAATATAAAGGAGATGTTAAAATCTCCACAACCATACCCATCCATAATACAATAGACAATTATACGTTATGATTCCCTACACTTATTCCCTAAACCAATTCTACTCATTCAAATACTCAACTTGCCTTATGGTAAGTACAACAAAGACCATAAATAATTAAGGTCAAGAATCATATTTGGGTTTAAAGAAAGAAAAGGTGTCATGTTAAGCTCAAAGGGGGTTCACTAGAGGTAAAATCATGGTGGCCTTTTAAGCAAAAGGGCTAAATCCTAATTGGTTTCATCATTTCAATATTTGCATAAGATTGTGTGATCTCAACTAGTATTTGCAAACAAGTTCTAGACTTCCTTAATCATGAAAGAACACTCTCAACAAAGAATTACAGAATTTTGTGTTTAATATTTCAAAAAGGCTCAAAATCTTACCAAATGAAAGGTGCCATTCATTTATCACAACAGGCCAATGTTCTTTTAACCGAAATCCAAGTCAATTAGTCTAAGCATGCAAGTATAATCATTCACTCATATTATGCATTTCTAATCCATATTGAGTTCATTTAATAATCATGCATCTCTAACTACTAAATGGGAAAACAAACACAGAAGATATAAATAATCATTTTCTTCCTTTAGTCTAAACTATTACTCACACATCACTTAAACATCACTTTGCCGTCAATGTGATAAGAAAATGAAAGGGTGATCTAAGAGGCAAAAGAACGAAAGCAAGGACAAAGATGAAAACGAAAAAAATTAAAACAATAACCAATAAAAAGGGAAAGGTTAGAAACACGATACTAAGATGGGGGTTGAGGCAGTTCGAAGCAAGCATTCAAATTGTCCATAAAGGTTCAGATCTCGGCCATGCTAGCTTCAATGTAATGGAGCCTATCATTTGTTCACGTTCAAATGCTATCAATTGATTTATTAGTGATTGATACTCCACAAAACTAGATGAAGATGTTTGATGCATATGTTGGGGTTGGGGTTGGGGTTAGGGCTAGGGTTGTGTTAGTGGAACATTATCTTCTTCTGAAGCTTCCATTTTCGCAACTCGAGCTTGCTTGCTACTCAAAGCTTCCCCCTATCATTATGGATAAGAAAATAGCGATTGTCTTGCTGCCTGATAACCTTCATCAACACCAAAGATTTTAAGTTAAGAGTGGAGTTGTTCGAAACTAGCTATATGGGTGCTCTCTCGATTAGCAAGCCAAGATGTTCTGCAATTTGGGTTATAAATGCCACAACTATAGTTTTATCTGCACTAGATTGAGCCACTTCATGTAAATGCAGACTTAACTAACTATCACTATTAAAGGCCCTAACATGTACCATACACTATAAAATAAATAATTCAGTTTTAGAAACTATCCCATTATTATCTCCTCTACCAAATAGTGTAAAAGTTAAAAACTGATGGAGATAGCGAAGTGCAGGGTCCACGATAGTGGATAATTTAGACCAACTGGGAGAAAACACTTTCCTAAAATTGGTTAATTGTGACCAAAAGTTGCTAGCCACAAAATCGTCAGGATATGCATAGAAATCAGTATTTGGAAAGCCAAAAATAAAATTAAGTACTTCTAAAGTGATCACATGATATGCATTCATTAATTGCAATTTAAGACTTAATGTAGTGTCCCTATTATTAGTTTCACGAACTAATTCTAAAGTGGTTGGAAACTCTAATGTCAATTCTACATATGAGTTTTTGCTAAATTCAGAAAATTGTTCCCAACATATATTTCGTAGCAACTCGTGGACTCGATCAAATATTCCTAATTCAATAAGTACTTGAGAATCTAAAAATCTATTTAGAATAATTTTACAATCTTTAAGAAAGGAGTACTTTTGATGGTGCTCTCTACTTTGAGGCACGAAAACTTGAATTAAGCTCTTGTGGTGGAGACGAGGGAACTTTGAGTTATTTCATTCTTGGAGGCATAACTGATTGCATAGGTAGAGTCAGTATCTGTGCTCCAACTAGTTTAGTTTGGTGGACGCACGAGCTTACAACGTTAACTGGAGTAGCGGCACTGTTGTGCAGTGGCCATCAAGAGATTATTACAGGCGTGTGTTAGGCGAGGGGCATGCATTAGTGAGGGATAGAGATTGGGTCTGCAGGTGCAGAAGAAGTAAAGCAAAATAATGTTGTCGAAGATGAGTAGAGATGGGTGTTTATATTTATAGGGTGTGTAATAGGGTGATTGGGAGACTCTCCAGTCACAAAATGGGTGTGACTAAGGGAGTCCCCAGTCACACCCGTATCACTCCTTGACTGGGGAGAGACTTTTTCCTGTCACGAGTATGACTTGGGGAGTTACACTTGTGACTTTGGGAAATTGATAGTGCGGGATCCGTTCAATTTAAATAGTTAAAAAATCAAATATAATTCAAATAAAGACAAAAGTGAATCCACAGAGACAGAGAAAGATGAAGCAAAGGAAGCACATATCATTGCACCCTATAACAATGGAATTGAGCTTGGCTCTGTCTCTGCTAAAAAAGGAAAAATCAAAAAGGTTGCATCTGCATTGCATGCATAGCAATGAGATAGTTGATGAACTGAAAGGGGGTAAAGAGCGATGGAAGAGGCTTACAGTGTAGCAAAAAGAAAGGAACAAATTGATTCTTTCTTTGATCTTTTTCTTTTTTGAGTGAACCCACTTAAAGGAAAATGTAACATGTCTCTATGGACACGCATGCTATGCTAGCACTACAATCTAGCAAAAATAACATTAACAGTCAATAATATCAATACTTGGCACATCTGCCCTCCCCATTTTTCTAGGTTACAAGAATTTGGCTATTTGGATTTGTTTGTTTTGACTTAGTTGCATGATCTTTCCTAGTCTTCTTCCTGAAAAAAAGTCGACGAATCAGAAACAAGACATAAATTAAAAAAAATTATGAAACATACATATCATCATTCATGGGTTATACCTTTTGTTACACTTCCATTCCCTGTGTTAATAGGAGCAGGATCTGACTATTCAACAAATAAGTAGCAATTATATTTATCAATATGTATGGTCTTGTTCTTGCATATCCCTACTGGTTTTTCAAATTATTCTCATTGATACATATAATTCAAAAGAATAGGTATGCTATTCATATACAACATCCCTTTCTTTTATCAACAGTTCTATTAATTGATAATTTTCCACAAATAATTGAAATTCAATTTCTTGATTTGTATCTTCAATTTTTAGAAACTTATAAAGCTCTTTTATTAAACCCCCAATCAATGAACCTACAAACTCCTTCGAATTTTTTTTGATTAAATCCATAGACATTGCAGCATTTCCATCCCCCATTATTTTGAATTTCCCATTTATTTACATTATTGGATCGTTCTTCATCCAATTATATAGATTGATCTAAAATGCATAAAAGGTATTAGTCACATTTAAAAGTCAAGTACTATACTATTGAGTTAGCAACCCAAATAACAAATAAAAAACTTAAGTTATATAGGTACAATTAGTTTCAAAAAAAGATTTTTATATCATATCAAATCCAATAAACTAAATATTTGACAGAAAAAACGAGGCATTGGTTTAATAATCAATATTGTAACACCCCATTACCCTAGGGTACGCACCGGGATGCCCATAGGTCATTCCGATACATATCCTAAGATAAGTGAACGCTACGTGCAATTACTATAGAACTCCACATGGCATCACATACATTTAAATAATAAAACCAGTAACTGTAAATTATAAGATTTTTAAAACCATAATCTTCCTCTTTTCATTACTCAAAAACAGCAGTTTATACATCAGATGTACAGTCTGTAC
>JAOTJB010000209.1:36165287-36176723 GCA_027123815.1 Erythroxylum minutifolium | reverse complement strand
TAGTTGTGAAAATCTTGAATTCCAAGTTTCTACATTTTTGTGTTATCATTTGTGCATTGTTAGTTGTTTAATTTAATCTAATTTTCCATATTATTTCCATAAAAAAATTGGTTCTTAAACAAAGATCAATTTGAATTAAGTGGTGCCTAAGCACAATCCTTGTGGGATCGATATTCGCTTATTACTATAAGTCACGACCCGTATACTTGTAGTTTTGAGTGTAAAACTAGTAGTTGTTTTCCATTCAACAAGTTTTTGGTCTCGTTGCCAGGGATTGTTTGTTTAGCATCTTATTTAGTTTAGGTTACTTTGATTTAAGAGTTTTGATACTTTTTCTCTCATATTTACAGGTGCATAAACATAAAGAGCACGCGAAGATCAACAGAATTTAGTGACAAAGAATTATCCGATATCATAAAACATGAATGAGAGTTAAAAAGAGCGAAGCATCGAGATATTATACAAATAAATATGACAAAAGAAGGAGAGCAAGAAGGAGCTGAGAGGACATTGATGGACTTTATAAGGCTAGGTTTTAGTCCTCAAGGAGTTGCAAGGCCAGTAATTTAAGCCAATAATTTCAAGATCAATCAGCACTTGTCAACATACTTCAGAGTAGTGTGCAATTTTATGGGTTGTCCAATGAAGATCCAAATGCCCATATTGCAAATTTTTTGGAAATCTATGTCACCTTCTGGTTTAATGGGATGTCCAACGATGCTGTGAAGTTGCAGTTGTTTTCTTTCACTTTGAGAGATCGGGCAAAGGTGTGGTACAACTTGTTAAATTTAGGGTAGATCACTACTTTGGAGCAGCTAGCCCAAGCATTTCTCGTGAAATAATTCTCGTTGACCAAGACAACAAGAATAATAAAGGAGATCAAAAAATTTCAATAGAGTGATAAGGAGTCTCTATATAAAGCCAAAGAGAGATTTAAAGAATTACAGAGATTTTATCCCCACCACAACCTTCCGAGGGAGTTCCTATTACAGACATGCTACAATGGTGTAAATCAAAGTAGGAGAGGAACCATAGATGCAACTGCTGGAGATTCTTCGATGAGAAAGACTATTGATGTAGCTCATGACCTTCTAGAAGAATTAGTGAGCAATAGTTGTATGCGGTCAAATGAGGAGTAGAAAGGGATAAAAGGAGTAAAAAGGTATGATACCGATTGACTTCGTTACAACTTTACAGGCATAGATCACAGCCCTTACCAAACAGTTGAGTAACATGCAAGGAGCATCTTCATTTACAGCCAAAGCGATGCAAGTACGATGTGAGCTATGTGGGCAAAATAACCACAGCTTAACTGAATGTTTCTTGTTGGGGGCCAGTGGTACAAAATAGGTAAATTACTTGAGCTAGCCACAACGAGGTAATAATCTTTACTTTAACACTTACAATCCAGGATGGAAAAACCACCCAAATTTTTTTGGAATACTAATAATACAGGTGGTCAAACAAGACCACAAGGACCTCCTAGATTTCAGCAAGATCGACTTGGATCTATGGAGAGCAAAATGGATAAATTGATGGATATTTTGAGGTCCAAACTGGCAACTCAAGAAGAGAACCAAAAGAGGATGTTTGCCAGCCAGGAGGAAAGTCAAAGAAGATGGAGGCAAAGTTTGATCAAATTGTGAAGAACCGTGCCTCATCCATCCACAACTTGGAGGTTAAGGTATGTCAACTTACTAATGCTTTGTCTTCTAGAAGTGCAGGTAGTTTACTAAGCAATACCGAGTCTAACCTAAAAGAATGGATCATGGCCATCACTCAGACCTAGGAAACAGAACTTGAACATGTGAAGGAAGATGAAGATAAAGGAAAAGGATAAGTAATTATGAAATTCCTTCAAAGTGAACTCATAATTGAGCCAATCAAGGAACCTCAACCTAAAATTCCATACCCTATTCTAGCTCAGCGGAAGTCAATTTCAAGTAGGGCAATGGGGAATTTTAAGAAGGTTGAATCAAACAAGGTTGAGGACATAACGGAATAACTATAAACAAGGCTCACACTAAAGGAACCAGTCAAAAAGAAGGTTAAGGAGCACATAGCAGAAGGAAACCCTAATATAGCACATAAGAGAGAGGACCCAGGGGATTTTTACATTCTTTGCAGTATCAATAAAGTCAACATAGATAGAGCATTTGAGGATTTAGGAGCAAGTATCAACATAATGCCCTATACCTTTAGTCAGAAGTTGAGGTTAAGAGAGTTAGAACCCACAAAGATGTTGGTAAAAACAGTTGACAAAACAGTTCATCAACCGAAGGGGATTATTAAGAACGTGCAAGTACAAATTGATAAATTTATCTTTCCCACAGATTTTTATATATTGGATATTGGAGAAGATGTGGAAATCCCTATGGTCCTTGGACGACCGTTACTGGGCACTTCTCGCTCAATAATTGATGTTGATGGGGGTGGACTAACTTTGAGTGTAGGAAACAGCAAATAACCTTCAAAATGTCAAAGAAAGACAATAGTTCTCCTCTAACTCCAACTAATATCAAGGAAACTGAACCTCGAGGACAATGGGAAGATATTGAGGATCCTAAGAATGCATTCAGAAATAAACGATTACATAAAAGAAGGCGAAGGAAGGAGAATCACAAGCGAGGTGGAATCTATAACATGGTAGCTCATGTGTAGGTTTTGAGATTAGTTACTGCCTACCATTGCACTAGGAATGTCAAAGTCAGCCCGACTCATTTTCGACCCAGTTTGGGCGAGCCACAGGCTAACCATGGTCGAGCCGATAAGCCTGGGATGACCACGTGGGTTTTATGCCAATTCTCACGATCGTGGGATGTCTAACCCAAAGATATACGTAGGGTTCACTTATTTTTTAGGTTTCATGGGATATCTAGCCTGAAGATATACGCAGGGTTCAATTATTTTTTAGGTTTTCTTGACTATATAAGGTTACAAACCCCTATGGACAAAAAAGCTTCGGTAGAGACTTGCCTCCTTGAGTAAAAATGCAGGTTTAGAGTCTTGGGAGAGGTAGAGATTCAAGGTTTTTTATTCACAATTGAGAAAAGAGCATACCAACACTGGATTTTCTAGATTTGGGCAAAGAAAAGGAGGAGTTTGATTTATTTAGATTTCTTTCTTTTTTTCTCTTCTAGCATTTATATGATGGAATATTTGATTGTTGAGGATGTTATGGACATCATGAGTGGCTAATTTATTTGTAGAGATTTCTTTTAAACTTCTTGTTGAACTCCTATTTTGATGATTTGAATAAATGAAGCTTTTAATGAATTGTGAAATTATACCTTGCAATATATTGAGAGATTGAGTTGGGTATTTTGTGTAGGGTTGTACAATGAGAGTTAGCACTCTATAGACCTACATTCATCAAGTTAATTGATTAATTAGAGAGAGATCATGGCTAATTTAATTGATTACTTATAGGATAACTTCATAACTAGTAGAAATGGTAGATTGATTTTATAGATTGAGAGATTGCGTAATCATCTCCATTTAATTTAGCTGGGGAAAATTAATTACACCTTGAGAGAGGGGAGTTAATACATTAGGACATCTTAAGTGAGGGACAATTCAATTAACAAAATAGTAGTGAGATAAGATAGGCAAAAAGTGATCTCTAGTTCTGAATATCTTAAATTACAAGTTTCTACATTTTTGAATTACCATTCGTACATTGATAGTTGTTTAATTTAATTTAATTTTTCAGTTTATTTCCATAAAAAGAAATTGGTTCTTAAACAAAGATCAATCTGAATTAAGTGGTGCATAAGTACAATTCTTGTGGGATCGATATCTACTTTTTACTACAAGTCAAGACCTGTATACTTACGGTTTTGGGCGTAAAACTAGTTGTTGTTTTCCATTTAATAAGTATATACATGTACATATATAATTTGTGTAGCCGTCATTGTGATGCCTATATGAATATTACTGTGTTATCTAATTATATGCATATGGGTTTTGGCATATTCCATACATTATGATGGTCCTCATACGACTGAGTGTTTGTTTTGTGAAATTGAGTTATTGATATTTTGATTTTGTGTGGATGTTTTTAATTGTGATTATGGAGGAGGAAATATTTGTAAAACATGTCACTTGATGGTTACATATTAAGATTAGAATCACAATGATTTGATTATGAGAGATGATATGTGATACGATATTGAGATATGATACCGACCGATCCTAGTTGATGAATGGCTTCCAATTAGGCCCTTATTTAACATGTACATTACTGATGTGATTGTGACTTTGGACGTATTGAGTGAGGGCTGGTCTATTGGTGATATTTGGCTCCCCGCCCTTTTAGACTAAAAAAGTCTTACAACTATATGAGTATAAATATATGGCTAGGCTGTTGGTTATGCTTAGCTCCCCGTAGCCATTTAAGGTGTATATAGTAGCCAAGGATTGGTATCGAGATCACATCCTTCCACAGTTGGGTGCAATGACTTGGTTGTAACTTAAGGAGAGGTTTATGGACTATTTCCTCTCCTTACAATTCGAGAGGTACTCAGGTCAGAGTTCCTGAATCTATGTTAGAAAGATAGGATGGTGGATAAGTATGCCATTAGCTCTACTTAACTAAGTCATATACCTTGAAAATTGTTTCAAATAAGATGAGGAAGAACAACCAATATGTACTAGGGCTAGGAACCCCTTTCATCAGCATGCTTATGAGTTGTCGAGAAAATTTTTCTACTTTGGTGGATATGGTCAAGTAGTTGGAAAGGATCCTCATGAAGCAGGATGCTTTGTTTATTAAAGAGCAAAGTATGAGGCATTCATTAAGACCCTCTAGTTTTTAGCAACAAAAGCATTAATAATTAAACTTTTTGCTAGGGAATAGTTAAAGTGAGAGCTCTTGACAGAGGGCTGTTCGAGCACATGACGAGGTAAGATTTAGTTGTAGACATTTGGGAAGATTTAGGTTCATACCTAGAGCATATGGTAATAATAACGGAAAAAGAACTAAATGTAATAGTTTAAGCTCGACATCCTCCATTTGCCAATAGTATAGTAGGGTAAACCCAGACCCATGCTATATACCACTAGGAGGCTGCTACAGATGTGGCCAATACAAGCATCTAACTAGGGACTTCCTAATAATAGGATATCATAATTCATCTTCTAATATGGTGCAACCCCTATTTTAATGTCCATAAGTAGGACCACAACTCTCAACATACAAGTTGTGATTAGGCTAAATTGTTCACGCTCACACCTTAATGCACAAGCTTTAAATGAAGTGCTATCTGGTATTCTTTTTATCTTTAGATTAGAAGCTAGAGTTTTGATAAATCTGAGAACAATCCATTCTTTTATGTCGATCAACTTTACTATGAGACTAGAAGTAGTATCGGATAGGATGGATGAATCCTTGCCCATATCCCCACCTCTTAGTGATTCCATATAGATGGATTTGATCTACTACTCGTGTCCTATGAAGATTCATGGTAGATAAAGGCAATGAATCTTATAATGCTGTCGATTATGGATTTTGATGTAATTTTAAGGATGGACTGGTTGTTTAGCCATTATGCTACCCTGAATTGTAGAGAAAAAAGTAATATTTTAGATTTTAGATGAGATAGAGTTTACTTTTGATGGAGATAAAAGGATCATCCCATCCAATATAGTTTTGGCATTAGTTTCCAATAATATGCTTAAACAGGGATGTAAAGGGTTCTTGGCCCTAATCTGGGATAACTCTATAGAAATTAATAGCCTCTAGTTTGGAAGTTTCTAGGTGTATTTCCTAAAAAGTTACTAGGACTACCTCTAAAGAAAAATAAAGTTCTACACTTATTTAGTACATAGTATAAATCTAATTTCTATACCTTCATATAGAATAAAACCTGTTCAGTTAAAAGAATTAAAAGAACAATTGTAAGATTTATTGGATAAGGTCTTCATTAAGCCTAGGATGTCACCATAGGATGCGTCAGTACTATTTGTAAAGAAAAAGGATGGTTCTCTTTGGTTGTCTGTTAACTACAGACAATTGAATAAGGTGACTATCTATAACAAGTATCTATACCCTAAATTGACAATATGTTTAATCAACTTCAGGGTGTTAGGTTTTTTCCAAGATAGACCTAAGGTTTAGATATCATCAATTGAGGATCAGGAGAAGATGTACCTAAAATGGCTTCAAGACTCTATACGACCATTATGAATTCCTAGTAATTTCATTTGACCTCACTAAGCTCCATCAAATTTTATGGATCTAACGAATAGAGTGTTCAAATCATTTTTAGATAGGTTCATGATTGTCTTCATCAATGACATTTTGGAGTATTCACAAACGGATAAGGAACATGCCCAACATTTGACAGTGGTGTTATACATACTTTAAAAGCATCAATCATAGGCCAAGTTCTCAAAGTGTGAATTTGGCTTCTAAGTGTCACATTATTATGATATATGATATCTTAGGAGGGCATATAAGTGGACCCAAAGAGGGTAAATGCTGTAACAAATTGAGAAAGACCAAAGACAGTGACAAAAGTGCAAAGCTTTCTAAGATTAGTAGGTTATTATTAAAGATTTGTCCAAGAATTTTATAAGATAGCAACTTATTAAAATGTTTAATGTAAAAGAATGCTCGATTCATTTGGTATGAAGTATATAAGGAGCACTTTTAAAAGCTAAAATAGTGTTTAACTATAGCTCAGTCTTGGCTTTACCAACTGAAGGCAGATGATTTCAATTCTACTATAATTCTTTGAGAGTTGGCTTAGATTGCATGTTAATGCAAAGTGGTAGGGTGATTCCTTATGCTTCTAGACAATTGAAAAGGATGAAAAAAAATTACGCTACTCATGATTTAGTTATGGCAGTAGTGATCTTTGACTTAAAAATTTGGAGATATTATATATATAGTGGGACATGTGAAATTTACACAAAAATATATATTTTAATAGAAAAATTAAATTTGAGGCAAAGAAGGTGGATGGATCTACTAAAAGATTATGAATGCACGATTTAGTATCATCTTGGAAAAGGAAAATATTATAGTAGATGCACTAAGTAGGAAGTCCTCAAGTGGTTTGGCATAATCATAATAGAGAGGATAGCTTTGAATAAAGAGTTAAATGATTTTATGGGTTAAGGCACTCGGTTTTAGATTCCAAATTTAGGAAACCTATGGGAAAGCATTAGAGTACAGTCAATATTATGGAACAAGATCAACGTCACTTAAGGCCAAGACCCTAAGCTTTAAAAACTTATGTATGAAGTTTAAGAAGGATGCCACTTGGATTTTTAGATCAATAAGGGAGGTATGCTAAGGATGAATGGGAGACTGTGTGTTCTAGATATAGAAAAATTGAAGGAGGAGATTTTAAAAGTAGTGTTCTATATAACATACAATGTACATCTAGGTTCCACTAAGATGTATCGTAATATTAGAGACATATATTAATGGGACAGTATGAAAAAGGATGTGGCTAAATATTTCTCTAGGTATTTGATTTGTAACAAGTAAAAGTTGAGCATCAGAGACCCCCAAGTAAGCTACAACCATTGCCAATTCCTGAATGAAAATGGGAAAAGATCATAATGGATTTCATAATTTGGCTACTTTAACAAGGGCTCGAAGTGATTTAATTTAGGTGATTGTAGATAAGTTGGTGAAGTCAGTCTATTTCTTACCTATATTTCTTACCTATAAAAACCACCTATTAAGTGTCTAAGCTTGCTTTAGTATATATGAAGTGGATAGCGTGTCTCTATAGGGTGCTCGTGTTGATAGTCTCTAACTGAGGATTATAGTTCACATCTTAGTCATAGAGGAAATTGTAGGAGGCAACAGGCACTAAATTGGATTTTAGCACAACATTCAGTCCTCAAACTGATGGAAAATCTAAAAGGACGATTTAGACCTTAGAAGATATGCTTAGGATGTGCATGATGGAATTTGGTGGTAGTTAGGATTCACACTTATTAGAGGTGGCATTTCAAGTAAGAGATTTTGCATTTCTAAAGGTATCTCTAAAGAAGATGTGACAAGGTTTGGAAAGAAAGAGAAATTGTCTCCAAGATATATTGGACTTTACAAGATAACAAAAAGAGTTGGAAACATGACATACAGATTAGCACTACCTTCAGATATATTGCAAGTCCATCTAGTATTCCACATTTTTATGCTTCGTAAATACATTTTTTATTCTTCTCATGTACTTCAGAAGTAAAGAATGGAGGTAAACGAGACTCTGACCGACGAAGAGGATCCAGCAGCTCTTTTGGATTCTCAACTACTCCAATTATGATCAAAGCAGATCCCTTTGATTAAAGTGTTGTGGAGGAATGGCAATGTCGAGAAGATCACTTTTGAGATAGAGCGACAGATAAGCGAGTTGTATATATACTTGTTTTCGCAATAGGGCATTGTTGTAAAATTTTAAGATAATTTTTTTGTAAGGAGTGTAGATTGTAATATGTGTGCGTGCGTGCGTGCGTGCGTGTGTGTGCAGGCGCGCGCTTGTGTCTTCCACCCCTTCCTATTTTTCATTTTCAACCCCCTAAGATTACTATTCATAAAACCATTCTCTTTCTTTAATTTTCACTAGTAATGACTCTACTCAACCAACCATTTATATCAATCAACTCCTCTCTTCCAACCAATCTCAACTATACCCATTTTTCCTCATAAAATGTCAAAATCATTGCAAAATCAAGAAGAAAAATCAGAGAAAAATTCAAATCTTTGATCCATCACCTCTTGTGAGTGTAGTTAACCACTAATACCACCACCATTGGACTCCCTCTTAATGTTAGAGTAAAAGCCCTACGGTCTTATCACTGGTCACTATTTATATTGCTGCTGATTGACGAAAACAAAGGTTAAGGCTCTAAAATAATTTTTCTTGAATTCGTTGAGATTGGTTGAGAATTTGAATTTCTTGCAGTTATAAAAGTTGTTATACTCATCAAGAGCTTCCATTTGGTATAAAAATTGTTAAATTTTGAGATAATTTTTTATTTATCGAATAAATATTCTAATGACTAGAGAAATATTTTAGTCACCAGAGATATTGTTCCATCGAACTTTCAACAAAAATTTCAAAAAATTTTCCAAATTGTGCTGATTATTTTTCTTTTAGATCACAAAAAGTTTAAATGAGAATAGGATCAAAGGTCCCATTGTATAATTGGATCATCCTAGCAAACCAAATGAGTCTTAGGTTGTTAATTGAGCCTAATACCTTGTAAATAACACTGATTAGGATATTTCCCTTCTTATTTTATAGGTTTATCAGGAGTGAGACCCATATTGTAAGGTTAAGACAAATAAGTATATCAATCAGGTAAGTTCATATATATTTACTGATATTAAATCCATACAAGCTATTGAATATGTTTCTATACTGATATGAATGATGACTTGTTAATCTAGGACAAATACTTTATCCTTATCCTTATGCATACGGATATGATATGATATATATCGTGATGCCTATGCAAATATTATTGAGATATCTAATTATATGGAAACGGGTTTGGGTACATATGGCATACTGGATGCATTATAATAGTTCTCATATAACTGAGTGCTTATTTTTCAAAATTACGTGATTGATATTTGGATTGTGTGTGGATGTGTTTGATTATGATAGTGGAGGAGGAAAGATTTATAGGACGTGCCACTTGATGGGTATACATCAGGACCATATACGCATCGATTTGATTATGAGAGATGATTATGATAGGATATTGAGATATGATATAGACCGATCCTGGTTTAAACTTAGTTTCCAATCGGATCCTAGTTTGATATGTATATTATTAATGTGATTGTGACTTTTATCGTATTGAGTATCGGTTGGTCTGTTGGGGATGTTTGCTCCCCGAAGCCCCTTTGGACTAAGAGAGCCTTATGGCTAAATGAGTATAAGTGCATGGCTAGGCTGTTGGTGATGCTTAGCTCCTTGCAATTATTCGAGATATAATATTGTGAAGATTTAATTATGGAGACTAAGGTTTTATAGATATTCCTTCTCCATGATTTATTGTATATTACATGTGATTTGTCATGCATCATATATGTGTGTTTATATTATTATAAACTATATATTATGTGAGCATGTCATTGAGTGTCGTGAGACAATATGGACTTACTTAGTGAGGTCTGACTCCTTTTAACTTTATTTTCAAGTCAGTTACCATCACTGCTGTAACAATGACTTGAGGAGTGTTGGTTGCAACATATCTAATTCTATGTATATTTTTCATTTGTTTTCACTTGCACTTATACTCTAGCGTCCGAAGTGATATGATTTAATATATCAAAAAATTTTCTTCTAATATATGCTAACACTATTGTACTTTACTGTGTTTGTATTTACATTGTCCGTTTTGTTATTTATTTTTAAAAATTTTTGCATCGATTTATGTCACTAATAGTCAGACTTACATGTGATTTGAGGGCTTCAACTTTTGGGTTTCACGTACCCATTTAAGTCGTGACATATAATAAAAATTAAAGTATGACATAAAAATAATTTAATATATAAGAAAATTGTCAAATTTATTGAAAAGGTGTTCACTTATTTAAATTTATTATAACTATTCTCCACATGTATGCATTATAAATATGTGAATTTGACTTTGTAATTTCAAGATATCAAATTTTAATTATAACCTTAAAATATAACACAAAAGTAACAAAATTAACAACTATTTTTAAGAAAAACCAATTTATCAAATATTATTTTTACATATTTCAAAAATTATTATAACTATTCTCCACATGCTTATTGTAAGAAGCGTTTTAAGTTTACAATATAAAACCTTTAAACGCTGTACATGTTTCTCCAAATTACACACTGTAATTAATAATTATATATTTATTTTCTGATGTAGAATAATTATACATGTAATATCTACAAAAACCATTTGCATCTCTGCAATAAAAAAGATAAAAAAAACTCTTTTATATTTACAAGTAAAAGACTGGAAAGTTTAGATTATTGTTATAATAATTTTTATATCATATTGATCATTAGAGAATTATTAGAAGTTTTATATTTTTATAAATTAGATATTATAAAAGTAATTAATATTGATTTAATATTTGCTAATTTATCGAGAAAGTGCTATGAAAGAAATTGATAAGTTTGAGATAAGTGAAAAGATAAGAGAATTTGAATTATTTTAGTTTGCTGGAACTTAAAATTTATAGTTTAGTATGAACATGTTAATAATTAATTTGCTTAAAATTTTATTATAAAGTTTAAAATAAATTAAGTTTAATTATCAAAATAATTTTCATTTGTAATTTATAATGTCAATTTAAAGCTTAACTATTTAAGTATTTCAACTTTTCTACAAGGTATACTTATTTAATCTCCAAATAATTTATTAGTATGCATTATAAAATTATAAAATATTAACCATGTGATATATTATTATAAAATCATAAAT